>PVJX010002366.1:0-131019 GCA_004027295.1 Dolichotis patagonum
AGCATCTGGGTCTGTTCCTCCGTGTGGCATTGTTGGGAGATGGTGTGGAACATGGAAGAGTGGATTTCAGGGAAAATTAGGTCATCAAGACACCCTGATAGTAATGCTCATCTTGGGCTGGGGATTTAGCTCAGTGGCTTAAGTGCCTGCCTGGCAAGCGCGAGGTCGTGAGTTCGATCCCCGGTACCAAAAAAAAAAAAAAGAAAAGAAAAGAAAAAAGTAATGCTCATCTTCCCTCTTACAGACATAATATCCAACACTCACAACTTAAAGGACAGGCTTTCTCTGACTCACGTTTTAAGGGATTCCATCCATGGTAAGATGGTTCGCAGGCAGGAACATCATGAGGAAAGGGTGTGTTGAAATACAGTTGACTATTTTGTGGCACTCTAGAAGGAAAGCAGGTGAGCAGTGCCAAAGAGGAATGGTCTAGGGGTCAGTCGCAGCACCCACGCTTACACCTCCATGACACTTTCAGACACCCTTGGAAGTGTTTTCCACCAATCCCTGAGGAAGACACCTAAGCCAGTCAAGTTGAAACTCCATCCTAATCCTCACACCATTTTTCTTTATAAAGTAGTCAGCCTCAGTTATTTCATTATAGCAATGAAACACTGGTTAATATGATGCACTATTTAACCTCTGTGAGTTTAGTGTTTTCATCCATAATGTGACTATTTATAAGTTCTATATGCAATCATACTAATAGCTAATTCCAAAGGTATCAAAGTGCATGGAATGTAAAGAAAAATTTAATTATTCCCTTTACTCTCATCTTTCCTGTCACAAGCTGTTCATTATAATCTATCAGAGACATTAACAGTCAAGCTAAAGAGCTGAGACTTTTCATCACATGATGATACTTTAAAAAGTAAGAGAAGTTGCCCCCGGTTTCCCACTGGTCTGCCTGCCAGACTCATAGGAGTGCTCACACCTGCTTTGTGCAGTCTCTACCCACAAGTCCGACAAACACACAGGATGAAAAGCAAATCGGAGCAGAGGCAGCTTCAGCTCTGCTCCTAATGGAAGGTTTCCCAATAGTTTCAGAGACACTTTGGAAAAAAGGTCGGGATGCTGTGTGTTACGGAGGTGACCCTGGATGCCCCAAGTGTGCTGGAGGACTCAGAGTGGCAGCCCCTTGAGGTACTCTTCCCCGTTGCTGTTTACACCAGTGCACCTCTGTTATCACCATCTAAATTGAAACTGTGTTAGCCTGGGGTGGTGGCGCAGCCTATAATCCCAGCCTCTGTGGGAAGCTGAGGCAGGAAGACTGTAAGCTGCAGCTCAGCTTGGGCAACTTATCTATGCCCTGTGTCAAAATTAAAAAAAAAAAATTAAAGGAGCTGAGATGGGTCTCAGAAGTAGAGTGCATTGAGATCTACCCTAGTACCAAAAAAGGGGGGAGGGGATGGAGAAAGAAAAGGAAACCGTGTGGTCTACAAAACTATAAATCTTCCATAGCTCTTTGTTAAACTAATGCTTCCTTTAGCTTAATTATTTTTTGTTTTCCATTTTACATCTGAATCTATTTTATATTTCCCCAGCTTCATGAAGGCATTGCTGAGCCTTCATAAGAAGATGATAACAGAATTAAGACAGAAATCTAGGCTTCTACTCTCTCAGTATTATAATCTTCAGAAGAGACGTATCATTTTGGAATAGAATCAATATTTAAAATTCATTCTTCTGTACCAATATCAACAATTCTCAAATATTTAAACTGCTTAAAACAGAGAAGAACTGAAGGACTTTTTAACAAAAGATGTTTAAATGAACAAACTTTCAAGAGATTTGTCTTAATTAGCAAGTCAAACCTCTCCCTGTTTTGTCTTTATTCGGTAAGTCACGGAAGCCAAAACCACCTGTATTCTTAACGCCTCACAGGAAACTGAACACATAGATAGGAAGCAGGCTTTCTGTGACAAGCAGAAGCGCTTCCAGGATTCCAGACCCCTTTCCCCCTCGCAGGGGCATCTGCGCTCACAGGAGCTGACTGCTGGGATGATCTCA
The DNA here is from genome assembly GCA_004027295.1 of Dolichotis patagonum. Taxonomy (NCBI): domain Eukaryota; kingdom Metazoa; phylum Chordata; class Mammalia; order Rodentia; family Caviidae; genus Dolichotis; species Dolichotis patagonum. The sequence goes on from PVJX010002366.1 coordinate 2,011, forward strand.
GGAGCTCCTCTTCTGTCAGTTCACGAAAGGTTTCCAGAAACTCTCTACCTTCTCGGGGTACCAGTCAATGTCAAATATTCCAGCTTCAAGTTCAAACAATACGGTTTTCAAGACAGACTTTTCAACATCACCCAGAACCCAATAAATAGAATCAATAAATATTGATTCTATTCCAAAATATTGATTCTATTCCTCTGATCCATCCCTAACTCTGTGGCAGGATGCAATCACCATCTTCCTGTGCCCCCCATCGTGACTCACATCAGGGAAACTGGGGTTTCTATCTGGTGAGGTCATCGTGGGCCGAGGGCTGGTGAACACAGTCCAGGCTGCAGGGAGGGTGCTCAGCAGGACCCTGGTGCCATCTGGGGTGAGGCCGAGCTCCAGCAGGCCTGTGTCATTGAGGTAGGAGATGCGAATGGCTGCCGAGGCCTCCTGGCAAAACTGCTTTTTCAGGTTAAATCTGAATCACAGGCAGGGACTTTGGGTCCTTTCTTGGTGCATCCCCAGCTCTGAGATCAGTTTCTGACATGGGTGAGATGTTCAATAAACATTCAAGAGTCACTGATTCCCCTTTCCTCTCTTTCTATACATTTCATGCTCTAGAGAAATATTCCACGAGGTTCCCAATGTCCCCAGCGAGGTACTGAAACACAGGAAAGCCTTACTTCTCTTCATGCCATGCCACGAGGTTTATCTTACCCAAAACCAGAAACCCACTTTGCAGTCCACCCACTTGCCCCTTCCAAGCCAGATTGGCCTCCTTATCAGACCAGATCGAACATGATTTAAGGAGCTGAATGCCAGCAGCTCAAGGTGTCTGTCTGGTCCATGTTATTGTGAATGATTTCCTCCATCTGTTATCATTTGGAAGACTAGATGAAGATGGAATTCCTGTAAGTGTAGGAAAGGCATGATAAAAATGAATCATGAGCAAGCTTAAAAGCATTTCTGAAAGCAGAAATTAAAATGAAGTGCAGATTCTTCATCAGAAGCGAAGAATAATTGAGGGATCTTTGCATTGTAGGATTTCCAGCTAAATTAACTTTACATATTAGGCATGTCATAGTTTACTTACATTAAAAAAGCCATGCAGTAATATTAAATTAATATTAAAATAGCAATGCAATACTGCCAGGAGGGTTAGTGAGAAGAGCATTAAGGATAGAAAATTGGTTTAAGGTCCAGTCAGTCTTCTATGAGCTATTTGTTGCATACTTTCCTACATCATAGAGGGGAAATCCATTGGAGAATAAAGTGAATATTATAGAATAAAAGGGCCCAACATAAATCTTTAATCAGTCCATTTCCAAGGAAGCTATGTCTGGATAATTAGACAAGAACTAGGCTGACATTGGACATCACAATACTAAGGTCTATTGTCCCCCTTGGTTAGACTCTGTCATTTATTTTGGCCCTAGTTCTTTCTCTCAGCTTTTCCAGAATAAATTCTATCCTTGCATTCTGAGTACAACCAGTTCAGCAGAAGAAAGTGGAGCAGTGCAGAGAGAGGGCACACAGAGGCCTGGAGCCCCACTCCTGCAGGAAGAAAGAGGCTCTGGGGGAAGGGAGCCTGTCTGGTGTCCTGGATCGGTCGCCCTCTGGGCCTCTCAGGTGACTGTGCTGGCAGCAGACAAGGGAGAGATCGCTCGTGCTTGGACCCAGTGCACTGTGGCTGCAGGCAGCAAGCCAGGTGCCAGAGCCAGAAGCCCTTTTCACCCCCACGGAGATCGTGAGGTGCAATGGAGGTGACCCTGTGACTCTGTAGGACACCGAGGTGAGGGCTGTGTCAGACAGGACGAAAGCCTTTCCTGAGTTTTTGAAAATGGCCCTGTGGAAGGACAAGTACTTTTTGTTTATTTGCCTTTGAGGGGGCGGGGCTGGAGGGGAGCAGGGACTGGAATTTCTGGACTTTGCACTGAGCGATATCACTGGCCCTTCCTCCTTTTCATTGTGAGACACGTTTACTAAGTTACTCAATTGTCCAGGCTGCATTCAAATTTGTAATCCTCCTGCTTCATCCTTGCAGAGTGCTGGGATTATAGGTGTGTGTCCCTACACCCAGTTTTATTTGCCTTCTTTTATTTCCATTATGTAACACACTGACAATTTGTGAAAGACAGCGAAAATGAGTTACCAGAATTATAAGAGGAAGACACAAAGGTATTTGAATAGTTCAGTGGTTTTATTTAATAGAAATAAAATTATCTTGCTGTAAGTATAACCCAGCCAAGCATAATTAAGAATAAGTCAAAAACTGAAAAAAATATTCACCTTGTAACTTTTAAGTATTCTCATAAATGATTAATATAGGGAGGTGCATGCCATACCTGTAACTTTTTAAACTTCTTCTACAGTAACTAAGCAATAATTTTACTTTTTAAAATTAAAAAAAAATTTTTTTATTTTAAAGACAATAAAACAGAACAAAGCAGAGCAGAGTAAAACAATGCAAATAACATAGGATTTCAGAAAAAGACAGCAGGAAATCAACAGTGGCTACCACAATGTCTCTTGTTTTCTTCAAAATAGCTGTCCATATCTTCATACATATTGAAATCAAATGACTGAAAATAGACTAAAATCAATCAAAACCAAGAATAAAATCATTATTGGCTTTTAAAAATGATAGGAAATCAGCAATGGCTACCATGGTGTCTCCCTTGCTTCAGTGTAGCTGTTCATACCATCACACATACTAAAATCAATTCTTGTAAACCCTTTAGGTGAAGTTCTAGGCATATATAAGCCTATACATGTTAAGTAATAATTTTAATAAAAAATTTGATTACTTTTATCAACACATATTTATATAATTCAACATTTATATTTCAACACTTAAACAAAGCTGTAAGCTCCTTCCCTCTCTGGGGGCCGGCTGAGAGTGTGGCAGACTTTCAGCAGCCTGAAGGAGAGAGACCCTGGTGTGGCGGGACCTGAATGGTGTGGTTGACTCAGGGTGCCGGGAGAACAAGGAGCTCCTCCCCTCTCTGGGCGGTGGATGTGAGGCGCGAGCTGAGAATCGAACCTCTCATGTCATCCTGTCCCCTGTCCCGTGTCCCTTCCCCCCTTAGCAAGTGGGAGCCAGTAAACTACACATCTTGTGAAAAGATTGATATCTTATTTAATATGAGCTTCCGATATGCAAAGATATGGATAACCATGACAGATAGTGAAGATCTCAGGTATATATATATATATACCCGAGGGGAAAAGAAAGTGCTCTAAAGCATATAACTGCATGTATGTTTAAGTGTGTAAGATAGATGACCACATTACTGTTTTTATTAGATTGTTGAGCAGAACTGTTAATAGTCTCACTGTTCGAATGTCTACTTTGTATGCTTTAATTTTGTAACTTGAACAACTATTTCCAAGGATGACAGTAAGTAACTTATCAAGTGGCAGATTTCTTAGTGTTTTTGTTTTTGTTTTGTTGTTGTTTTTTATTTTTTGCCTTTGGAATTCTGTATTGTTGCTACCATTTTTCTGTTTTGTTTGGTTGTTTTCTTTGTTTTTTTTCTTTAAATAAAATTTTAAAAAAATAAAGCTTTAAATTTTTTCATTGACTAGGGAATGTACCTCTTACTTTTTAATTGGTCTACCTAGTTTTAATAACAAGTATTAAAACAAAGTAATATATATCTAAACTCTTCATACATTTTTAAAATTTGGTACAGAAAACTTTGTTAAGGTTTCTCAAAAGTATTTTGTCAAGAATGGGAAAGTAATCAAAACTGATAGCTATCTCTGCACTGCTTGGACCTTTCCTGCAAAATAAAGGATACCGAAATTTTAAAGTTCATTTTTGTATACTATTTCTGAAAATAATTATTTTGTAAAATTCTATTAAATTTAAATGATCGTTCCTTGAAAGACATGTGTTCTACATCCAGAAACTTCCTCTCCATGGACCTCCCTTTGATGGACAGTTGATTCTGAAGCATTCTATCAAAATCACAGTGTTTATTGACAGTTTCCCATAGGTCTGCAGCACCACGATCATCACCTAATTAACCCCAGATTTTTATGAAGTGATAAATGTGGCATAACAATCCATAGAATTTCAGTTATTCAAAGGCTTTAGGCTTTTTTCTGATGATATCTTTTACTGCTGTGTTCCTTCTTGTCATGGGTTTAGTTTGACCTGGTACCAGACAATGCCTGGCAGTGCCATCTTCATCCTGACCTTTGTTCTTTATCATCTAGGAGCGCTCAGTGCCACTTCTAGCTCGGGCATTCTAGACCGCATTTTCCCGACAGGCTCCTTCGATGCCTCAGCGCTCAGTCATAACTATTTAAACTGCTTTCAGATGAGAAGAATCTTCTCGAGTTCACAGCATTGGACTTTACAGGATGCACAGGGGTGCCTGAGTGCTGTTCTTACCCCAATCCCGCTTCCTGGTGCAGCTGGGTGGTGAGATGTTCTAGATGAAGGGATTTCTGTGGCCATTGGCATTTTGACACAGACTCCACAACCTGCTTGACAGAGGTCATTTGAATACAAACCCCCACCGTGCTTATGCGCAAGACCACGTTTGATGTCAGTGTCATACTCTGCAGTTTCCTGGAGTTCAGTTTGCTGTGTTCATCAGAATCGAAGCAGGGGAAAATAAAATAATTTTCTTTCATTTTATCATCTCTTGCAAATAGCACATACCCCCAATGCCCCTATCAGCAACACCTACATTTTCAGAAAGTTCCAGCAAATGCAGCACCCCCACTTCTCTGGAGGTGCCCCTCTGTGCAGCCTGAGACCACAGTTTCATAGCTGTGGACCCTAAGCAGCTGCATTATAGGAAAAGTGTATGTGTAGGAATTTCTAAAGCACCAGTGTTTAGATGCAAAACATTGAACATCTGGTCTGTGAACTCTTAAATGCAATGTGTTTTCAAATTAATCTTTGAGTTCGGGTTTATGCAGTGCATGTGAATGCTGCCTACATTTTGTTGGATCAATTTGGTTGACAGTGGGCCATCAGAAATAACCACTCTGGTTTTAGCTTTTGATTCTTTGATTATGGTATCAAAAATAGATTTGATTTAGGAGGAATCAAACTGACAAAGTGAACTGATTCATGAACTAAAGTGGCGGGGCAGGGAGAACGAACTAAGCTAAGTCACTTGTCTAAACAGGACTTGGGCTCGCTCGGCTACTCTGACTCTGACGCCGTAAGAACAGAGCACTGTACTCTGGTTTGTAAATTTATTTCCTAGAAGGGTTGAGGTTAGTGACTCAGAAACTACTTTCTGTGTGCTGGGACTGAGCAAGCAAGTGTGAACTCATAGTGATGGCTAAGAACTTGTAGGTTCATGCATTAGACATGAGAGAAAACTCATCCTGTTTACCGTTCTTACCTAATATTCAAGGAGAAGGGTTATGAATATGAATAGGGAAAAGAAGGACATTCGGGGTCATCCTGGCAATCTGGGAAAATACTTTTTGAGTGATCGTGCTCCATGGTAAAATACAGCCGGCTTGCTCCGAGAGTCAGGAATAAAATAAGAATGCTTCTTACAGCCACCTGATGGAGATATTTTACTGAAGTCTTAATACTATAGGACAAGAAACTGAAATTGGGTTTATGAGGATTTAAAGGAAGAAATTAAAATATTAGTAGACTTATGCTCAAGTAACATGAAGCAACCATCTTGGATATGTTTGAATAAACCATAAGAATTTATATACGAAATTATAGGTATCACTAGATACAATGTTATTAACTATCAGCAGTTACAAAACAACTTTTGTGTATGTATTTACAGTTTCATCAAAAAACATCATATACCTAGAAATAAACCAGCAGGTGTACAAGATTTCTGTACAGAAATATATACATTATACATATTATATAGTTATATATTTGATTCTGTTAAACATTATTCTATATCATTACACAATGGGTTATATTAAATCATTAAATATTTCATTATTTGTTATGCACTAATATTCATATATTCATATGTCACACTGATATGTTACATATTGATTTTATCATATATTATAGATTAGTTTCTACATAATTACATATTATTATTACAATACTTAAAGCCCCAAGTAAAGTGAACCATAGGTTTTCTTTTATAAATTGGAAGGTCAGTGTTGTAAAATACAAGTTCTTTCCTATCAATTTATATTTTAAGGTCAATCTTAATGAATAATCGAATAGATAATTTTTGTGAAAAGTGAGAGGCTGATTTCTAAAATCTGAATAATGAACCATCATTTTGCAGAAGAACAGTGCTCAAATACTTATGTTCCTTGATGCCCAAAGTGACATAAATCAAAGCACTGCCATGTGGGACATAGAGAGTAAACCGGCCAATAGATCTATAGGATTCAGGAACAGTTCCATGGGGGACACTGTGCGGTTTTTATTACTGACACACAAGGACCTCAGCCAAAGGAGATGGGTTCCTTGGGTAGGATTGACCATTAAGTTCACAAATAACAGGCAGAGACTTTTTGGTTCAAAGTATGGGAAGAGGAAAAAGTATGATAAGAGTTTGTCGGGAGGACAGTTTCCTATGCATGGCACGGATGATAAAAGATTAGTGGCCAATGATGTGTGACCCTTCCTTTCCAATGAGATTTGGAAAAAGTAGAGTCCCAGAAGTACAGATCAGTGGCTGGAGAAACAACTCCAAAGATGCCATGCTGGTAAATAATATTCTCTCAAATATGGCAAATGTTGCCCAAAAACTAAATCTAAATAACATGAAAAACTAAATCCAAAGGAAAAAACTGAAGAGAAAACAAGAAGAAATTCCAGTCTTTCTCATATCTAGAAAATCTGGTGTTACTCCTAAGGGTATCTCAACACACCAAACATTCACTCTCAAAATCACTCGCAATCAATGATCATACAAAAGTGACTAGAAAATTATGCAAAGTCATTGCTATATCATAATAGGATGCATAAGTTTTTATGTGAAAGAGCTGGAACATAATATCATCAAACTCCTATGCATTCAAGCCAAAATGTTCTCTCAGAATAAGCAACTAGGGAGGTGCGTGTCCTATTTATTATCTAAACTTGCTGGTGTACAGGATAATTTAAGTTCAGAACAGATTTCCAAGGTGACACAAGCTTTTCCAAATGCTATGACAATTAGCTATTTGCAAGGGGTAAGGGTGGAGTTCTGCAGATGGCTCTGAAAGGGGACAGTAAAATGCCCTCACTCCCAGTGTGGCTCCCCATAGGGACAGCAGCGGTGAAAGGGGTACAGGGTTTGTTCTGGGGCTGAGAGGGACACAATCAGCTCAATAAGCCCACGGGCACCGACCTGGCAAGACGGTTGTGAGCGTGTCAGAATCTGAGTGTCTTACATATCTTTGTTCTTTGAGGAAAATAAAATCGACAAGAGTCAGCAATTGGTCTGATAACTCACTAGGCTTGGACAAGCTAAATGTCAGAAGGTTCACTTTAAAAAAAAATAGGGAACAATCAAAAGGGGAAAAGAAACCATTCATAGTTTCAGCAGGTGCAATGCTTCAGATAACTTTTGGAAAATGGGTCTAAAGTGGGAGTACGGCTTCTAGGATCCCCCTTAATGATTAGTCCTCCAAACTGATCAGTTGCATAATTATGCAAATTCATGGAGAAGGAAAGGAGAATAAATGTTACTGGCGACCTGGAGAGGAGATGGCAATAGGGAATTATTGTTTCAGTATTACAGGGTTTTCTTCCTGAAAAATTCTGGAAAATATTCCTTATGTGTGACTGCACTATAGTGTACTTAATGCCAATACATGGTGTATATAAATGCTAAAATGGTATGCAGGGTATGTTTTACTACAAAAGAAAATTTTTTTCAAAGGGGAAAGGAAAGACCTGAATGGAATTTCTGTTTAAATCTATCTTGACAGTTGCAAAATAGAAAATAACTGAAGGTGTGGTCACTTCGCTGATTCCTGAAAACATAATTTAAATTAATGTAGTGAAGCTCTGTAGTAGATCTGCCCACATAGAAAACAGCCATGCCACCCTTTCCTCAGAATGTGGGGGCCTTTGGAGGGGCCTGTGATTTCTTCTTATAGACAACGTAAGCAAAATAGAAGTCTGGGATGGAAGCAAGAAACAAGCTAACTGGTGGTGTTGATTCCTCATTCCGCTTGCTCCACTGAAGCAAGTGTACAAGTGTACAAGGACCAGACTCCTTCGCGTGACGGAGGAGCGAACACACGCAGCCCAAGCCCAGTATCCACTCTAGTTAGAGGACTTTGGCACTCCTACGGGATGAACATCCTTGAGAGTGTAGAAAGTTATTCCCTCACTGATCTGCTTCTGAGGAGGAAGCCTGCAAACTCTCAGGTTTGTGTGAGACTGGGTAAAACCACCTCACCGCTGTCAGGAATTGTGCTGGGAGTGTTGACAAGGTGTGTAGAATAAATTAAGTGGACATTGATCTCTGAGGAGAAGCACACATCAGCGTTTACCAAGGGCTGCCGAGGAGGCTGCGTAGCTGGGTGTAAATATCCAATTACGCAGGTGCTCTCTGCAGCGTCAGTAATGATTGCAGGAGACAAGAGTCCCTGGCAGGGGTCCAGGACTAGGACTCAGCAAATCTAGTGACCTAATCTGATGCAGAGCCTAAAGTGGCCTTATTTGAAGACAGTGGCTGTCTTCTTATGACCAGATGTTAGAAGACTATGTCCACCACAGAAAAATGTCAGACAACACAGAGCCCCACCATGTGTGGGCTCAGTGATGGAACCACGGAGAGATCTCTGGCCCTAGGACCAGCTAGGACGGGGCCGTGCTTCTTCCCGGCTGAGTCACAGAGCGTGCTTGCTGTATACGTAATCCAGATGGGCCTCCTCCTGCTCTTTGGAAGTCGACCAGTGGGGGTGTGCCCCACACACTCAAGACCTCTGGCAAAGACAGTGCTGAATCAGTGCAGTGCAGAGCTGAGAGAGAAGGTGGACTTGGAATCCCAGAGAGTGTTTACTCGTTGACAGATGCTTAAACCAGGAGACGGAGTCATAAAATACCCCGAGTGAATTCCGTGGGAGTTCAGACGACAAATTCAGGTAAGTTATGCACAAGCAGGTTCCCAAGAGAATTGGAATGCAAAAGCAAGTACTTTAGTCACATCTTACAAGTGGGTTGATTAAATGAGTGTGCAGGAGTGTATTCGAACAGTGCAGACTGAAACAGTAACAGCCCGCCCTCTTGCATATACTGAAGTAGCTAATGTAGGAAGAGGCTGTCCATATTGTCAATACAAAATACATTGTCTGAGGATGGCTTTATGAAGAACTTCCCCGAGAACAAAGGACTCTGCATAGCTGGCAAGAGAAATCAGTGCACACAGGGTGTGTGTGTGTGTGTGTGTGTGTGTGTGTGTGTGTGTTCACAGGTGCATAGGGTAAAAATGTACTGACTGTAATTGATACATTTTAATCTAGATTCTTCTTGGCAGGACAGAGCACATGCGTCTTCAGGATGGAGACGCACTCAACATTTTCTCTTTATCCATAGAAGGTTTCTCTCAGCAGTGTGGCCTGTTCCAGTGAGAGCATTGTGAAAGGTCGTATGGTATCTACACCTCTGCACTGTCCCTGCCACTCTATTTGATGGAGCAATCAGAAATAGTAGGTGGGAAAAAATCAATCTAAATACAGTAGTTCCCTTGCTCACAAACTCAATTCTCTCCATGATTCTGGTCGCAAACATAACTGGACAAAAACCGAATCAAATTTCCCCAGAAGGTCAACACTGAATCTAAGCAGCATTAGGGGAGGCTGAGGCAACAAGATCACAGATTTGAGGCCAACTTGGGCAACACAGTGAAACGTTGTCTCCAAATAAATAAATAAATAAATAGATAAATAAAGCCTACTTTATCTTCAGTACCATTAAATATAGGCTGGACATCAGTAACTACTCTCTCTTAACCTCTCTTTCTCTCTCTCTCTCTCTCTCTCTCTTTCTCTTTCTCTTTCACTTTCCCTGTCTGCAATGTTATAAAGACACCCAGGTGGCCTTCTCAGACCCTGTATGGAGGGTGAGGCCTCCTGCCACAGCTACAGGTCAAGACACGGTTTGGCTCAAATGTCAGCCACATCCTAACTGCCGCACCATTCTGCTCCTCACACCCTGAAGCTTTGAGACTCAGGTTGGTTTATTTACACTCCAATCTCGTGAGTAAATCAAAAATAACACAACAGAACAATTGTCTTGGTGCAATATTTATACCACATAGAAGGATCAATTTGGTCTTGAATAAAGACAAATATGAACAGAAAATTTCTAAAAGTATAGTTTAAAATATAAGATAACTGGGATTTAATGTCAGTGAGAGATAAAGTGGAACAAGTTAAAAGAGAATTGATAGACTTGAATATGTTAAATTTTATAAACACTTAATAAATGACAACATAGTAAGGAGAAAATATATAAGTAATGAACTAGAAGATATTTTCTGTTCTACGTAAAAAATATAAATTAACTTCAAAAAAACAGTAAACAATAGACAGTTGTATACAAAAGAAATAACGGGCAAAATAATTGGATCACTATTTCAGACAAAAAGAATCTTACTTGTCAAGTAGCCATCTCAATAGTAATTGATTTCATTAATAGTCAAGGCATTATAAATGAAAAATAAGGCAAGCTGACATTTTATAACTACGAGTTTGGAGAGTAAGTTAAGTCACCAGGTAGTACTGCTGACAGAGACCAGTGATGATTACCACTCTGGCCATTCCACTTTTCTGTTGAGGAGGCTTAAATCCTGAAGCCCTATGAAACTCCTCATTTTCTCTCAGACCCTCAAGTTCAAGTCATTGTCGCCACCTGCATTAGTGAAATACCCCTAACCTTTCCCTCTGCTCCTGGCTTTGACAAACCCCTTCCTCTCCCCTGCTTGTGTTTGCAGCCACCACGCCACTGCTGAGGTATGAGTGAGTCTTGTTACCTTAGCACCCAGATCCTTTAATAAAATCTGTTTATGCAGACTAAACGCTGTATTCCACAAGTCCCTCCTCAGTCTGCCCCCAGCACAGGTCCTGGAACTCAACTCTTCTTTCATCTTCACCCTCTCCTAAAGTCCACCATTCTGAGCTTTTCCTTAGCTCCTTTGCCTGGGGGGGTCACCACACTAGCACCCTCCGGAATGTGTTCTTCTTTACATCCTAATGAAGCCTTCTCTGATTACTGTCTCACCACCTTCTCAACTTTGCTTCCAGCCCCGGGTTTGGTGGTTCCAACCCTTTTCCTGTTGTCTGTCTTCCTCTACTACTATCATTGTCAAATGATTTCTGTCTGGGCCAGTCCTTGGAGCTGCTGCAGATATCTGATCCTCTGTTTCCTCCCCACCCCCTGTAGGAGGTCAATGTCCCCTGCTGGAAGCGAGGCCACCGAGACTGATTCAGGTTGCGAAGGTGAGTACCCTCGTGCAGTACACTTTCATGCGCTTCCTGCACAAGCTGGCAGGTCCTGATAGACTTTGCCGTGTTCACTGTTCCTTCCTCTTCAGTGCAGGCCACATTGCAGAGGGTGGAGATTTGGTCACCTCAGCATGACCAACAGGCAATGTGAGCAATGTTCTGTTTAAATCTTGAAGGACATACAGCAGGTACTAAGTAGTTTTCCAGTTGCCGTGATAAAATACTAGATCCTCGCCACCTGAAGGGGAAGTGATTAATTCTGGCTCACATTTAGAGTTTTCAGACCATGGACAGCGGCTCCAATGCCGGAGCATTCCGGCAGAAGGGTGTGGTGGAGAAAAGCAGCTCCCTTCCTGGTGGCCAGGAGGCCAGCACAGGGGAAGAGCCTCGGAGGAAGGGGCCAGCGACCAGACTCCCCAAGGTCATGGGCCCAGGTCACTTCCTGCACCAGGAACTTGCTAATGAGGTTAGTGTTAGATCCCCTGAGAGACAGCACACTCATCATGGCAACAGTTCAAAGCTGGGCCATGATAATGTACCCCTCCCTCTTCCCAGAAGCCCCTATGGTTTCTCCCTCCCAAAAGTCTGCCAAAGCTCAGGCATGTAAAGGTTTAGCCAATACCCTGCACTCTCACAAAATAAATCAGCTCACACTGGTCTCCAGAGCCCTTCCCCCATCTGAGGCTGTATCAGGAAGAACCTGCCCTTTGTCTGCAGGAGAGCCACAGCCTTCTCTGTGGTGACTCCCTCCATGCCCCCTCTCATTAAACTCTTTTCTTATCTACTTGCCTCCTCTCTTTAATATTCTGTGCTGCTCTGGATTGGGTACAAATCAGTCAATCAGTTAGCGCTCTCCCATCCAGTCACCTCCTTCGGATGCTCTTCAGGAATAACTGCTCCATAGCATGCAGCATAAAGCTCCCGTGGCACAATCAAGACAAGTAATCCAGAGTGTGTAAAATTATATAAGATTGGGGGGGTTGCTTGTCATACAAGCCAGACAGGTCTATCCCGATCAACATAGTTTCTTTCTATAAAGTGGGCCTTTCCCCACAGAAAAACACCATAGAGAGGAATCTTCATGTTTTCTTCTAAATTCAGTGCCTAAGCAATGCCTGACAAGTAAATAATTCTCAAAACAAAATAGTCAAATTAAAATTGAACAGGTGGCTTATGGCCTATTAGCTTTACATCCTAAAGAAATCCTTGCCTGGCTCTATTAGGAGATAGATGCAAGAAACTCAAACTAATACTTTTTGAGATAAGAAAAGAAACTAAACAATATAAAATTATAAAACAATTCGAAGGAAAACATAGAAATAGAGCCTTTGCAGATGGCAACTGGACCAAAGGAGGGAAGGAGTAGAGACCAGAAGTGTAGGGGACAGCATGGATGCAAGGGGGCTGTGTTCGTGTACCGGCTTCCCGGGATGAATGTAACCCATATGTACTGCAGACACGCGCTAGTGAAATAGTCGTTTGTAGAATGGATAAATCCATTGTGTTAGCTCCTAATTATGCAGTGACATAAAACAATGGCAAATGTGAGGTCGTGAGTTCGATCCCTGGTACCAAATAATAATAATCATAATAAAATGGAAAGAAATACCATTTTTGATGACAGGTGGGGATCTTAGGAATCCAATATTGAGAAGGAAAATGTAAGCTGAAAAAACATGTATAACATACACTAACATTTCTCCAGCTTTTAAAAATGACTAAATGAAAGGCACAACTTTGAAGATAAATACAGATGTAAGATAATCACTTATATCCACAATTCAGTTTATTATGAGCAGACATTTTGGAATGGTGATGTGGTTTTTGTGATGGATAGATATGTGGCTTTGGGAGGCTTAGAGGACATTTAGTAATGCCAACGATCTCGCTCCAAAACTGAAGAATGGATGCATACTTAATTTTACTATCAGTTTTGTATTCTCTGGACATTGTAGTGGTATTATGTAATTCTTTTTGTGTGCAAAATATTCAGCACACACCCACTTACATAATTATATGTGGGCATACAAACACAAATCTTAAAGATGTAACATGCATAAAAAAAACATCAAAATTCAAAGCCATAGATAGACAAAACCATTGTGCAAACACGTTTAAAAGGTCTTGTTAGTCAGGTTTTGGGAGAGCAGCAGTGCTAGGGGGAAGGCATCAGTGTGGAATTTGACACCGAAGCTCTGACAGAGACCACACTGAGGCAGGCCGAGCAGGCTTTGGAGTCAATCGATTGACTTTCTATATCAACATACGAGCCTGTCCCAGGCCTAAGTGACTGGCCTGATGGGCCAGGGTTGGCGTGCAGGAACGGAACTCTCTATGCCATGGGTTACGGTAGAGGCCTGCAGTGGCTATGACACTGTGAGGTCTCTGATGGCAAGTTACACTGCAGACCAGGACACTGAATCTCACTCAGAGTTCCAACCGCTGCCACCCTTAGAGATAAAACAGCTCGCTCATTAAGCAGAGATTTACTGCCCAGCATGTCTTTGATCTGTTTTCACAAGGCCTTGCCCACTATCATGCCTTTTCCCTCACTATTCCCTCGCATGTCCCGAAGACGATAAACAATAAATAGCAACCAGGTTGGAGAAGTCCAGGTCTTAGCCACAAGAGCTCTGACCTTCCCCGACTCCTCTGTTACATCACGTTACTCCGTCTATTTTCTTTTAACCTTCACCATGCACTTGCCCAAAAGATCAGGAAACTGGCCAGATCCCAATCATGCACTTCCATGGAGGAACACTTCTCAGCTGAATGATTTCTCCCCCAGACGATGTGACCCCTGAGCTGCTTACTAGCAGGTGGGGTGACACCCTGCCCTCCTTCTGTCTTGTATTGAGCATTTGCTCCAACACACAAGTGGCACCAGGCACTGAATATGTTGAATCACAATCATCTCAGTCTGTATGAAGGCACATGAATACCACCTTTTCATAAGGACATAGAAGAACAAAGAAGTCAGTGCATTATGTCACTGTCACCCAATTGATAAGTGAAGGAGTTAGAATCAAGAGCTTCACTCCTGGGCAAAGTTGACATTTGCTCTGCCTTGGCCAAAAGTACATTCCAGCAATATGGGAAAATTCTGAAGATGTGATGTATATCATGTAATTTTGAGAGATTTATTTCCTGTTATTTATTTCTTCCAAGTAATCTCGCATTGCAGGTGGGACTTTAAATCAATACACATCTAATTTTAACACTGGATTGCTTTGAACACAAGACCATTCCTGTAAAATAAGCCTTTGACATTTTGTTGATTTCCACACTTAATTCGCTCATGGTAGGTTTATAAAAAAAGATGCAGTCTTGGTAGAATCACATGTTTCAGGAAAAACAGGTGATTCGATGTATTATTGTCCTTTTCAGATCAAGAACCCAGTGAGACTGTTTTCTGGAAAGAGAACTAAGTCTCCGGCTGCACATTTACAACTGCCTGTCTCCTCACAAGTCAGGGCCAGACCCTGCTGTAAGCAGACACAGAGTCCCCGATGATGTGGAACTTGTGAGAAGAGAGTTTTGGTTCAGAATTTCCCCTCCCCTCTCTTCCCCTCCTCTCCCCTCCCTTCTCTCTTCTCTTCTTTTCATTTCTTCTTCCTTTTATCTCCTTCAGGTTTCTTGAGAGAGGCTCCTACTTCTCAGTTGGCCCAAGGTCACTTTATTTTCCCATATACCAGAAGATTAAGGCATTATGTTGTAATACATAGTGCCTGAATATTATTTTAGCTTTGAAAACATTAAAAAAATTGTGAAGTCCATGGAATGCAAACACTAAAGGAAAACCTTTCATATTTTAACTAATTTCTTAATGCTTTTTCATTATGAGCTACAGGAAGGGAAAGAGAAAATCTGAACCCAGGATTCCTGCAGATGCCAGTGCAGAGGAGCGCATTCCTAGAACAGGAGCACCACATATACATTGATGATGTGCTGCACATATTTGAAAGCTCAGAAATGTTTTTATACAGCCACTCACTAAATGTCAAGGGCTGCTTCTGCTCCATAGCAGGAAAGTTTGGGGAGAGGAAAGACAAACTTACAGTAATCATAAATCGAAGCTGACATTTCCCTGAATCTAAATTTCAGTAATTTTTTGCAGTTTTTGTTGTCGTTGCTATTGCTCTGAAAACATAGCCAAGAATTTCTAATATAGAATACATTCCAAGGAAGAAATAACCCCTAACCGGCTGTTAGAATTGGAAGGGAAAACGCTGGGAAATTATTGCAAAAAGCGGAAGGATGCTGGGTCCTGATCTCATCAGGGATTTGCAGTCTTGGGAGAATTTTTGTGCAATTAGGAACAGTTGTTGTAGAAAACCATCTGGACGTGTGCCTGTCAGCTGTGTGAGGGAAGTGTGCGGTCAGGATCACCCAGGCAGCTGGAGCCCTGGAGACAGGCAGTGGGGAAGGATGAGCGGAGAGACTTCCTGAGAACCCCTGAGTGGGAAGTGGTGAGACTCAGGGAGAAAAATGGGAGCTGGAGGCAGCAGGAGCTGATGGAGCCGAGGATGCCACGTGGTTAAAAAGTTACTTCCTGTATTTCTTTGCATTCAAGTTCACTGCAAAGTCAAGCTCAGCAGAGGCAGCATCACTGCCTTGGGCAAGTTCAGCATTGTATGTGAAAGATGCAGTGAACAGAGTCCCTGGGGCTGGGGAAGGGGAGGGGGGAGGGGAGAAGCTAGCTTCCTTCTGCTGGGAAAACACACCCCCATGCTGTCTTGGTGTCATGTACTCTGGGAGGTGACAGTGACAATGAAGACCTCACTGACAGCCTGGAGCACGAATCAGATCAAGTGAGCCGGGCAGCCTCCCACTGACTGGGGCTGTTGCTCCTGCTCACCCAGGAACAGGAAATTAATTTCATTTGGAAAGAACAGGAAAGTGCTATGTCTGCTCATCTTCCTCAAAACTAGGTCTGATACCTGCTATGTAGATCTGCAGTTGCTGAATTAAAGAATTTCTGCCAAATAGGTTGTTTTCAGGAGAAAGATAGATTGTCTTCTCAAGACTGTGTGGAATGCTACATTAAGAAATGAGACTAAATTTTAGAAAAACTGACTTGAATAGCACTGGCTGTGCTTTCCCAGTGTTGGTTTGATATTCATTCAATTAAGCAAGAGACCCACTTTGCACATAGCATCGGCTAGTTCTTACTGGAGGCACCAGGGATGGAGAAGACAAATAGCCAAGCCCTGGCTTCAAGCAGGTCCCATTTGGTGTGGGAAATGGTCAACGTGACCAGCTGAGGTCTTACAGTGGTTGAGAAGCCTATTCTCCTGGATCGCGCATCCCCTGGAGTTATGCAATGCTTCCTTCAGGCCAGCTGTTGGGGTGAGTCTAGGGCTGAGGTAGTGCAGAAGAGTTTGGAAGTATAGGGCTTGAAATGTTCCAGGAGATGGTGTGTGATGTGATGGAGCCACATAGCCTAAAGCAGAAAAGGAAGGTGGTTTGGTCAGAATTAAACCAAAATGAGGCAATAAAAAGCTAATTCTAGAGAGCAGACATTTCCATAAAGTTAGAAGAGCAGCGTACTGGGCATAAGAAGGCAAATGTCTTCGTCTGATTTCTCCTGCTGAGACCCGATACCCAACACTCACAGCTTAAAGGAGGAGAGGTTTATTTTTAGCTCGGTCTCAGTCTGTGGTCAGCTAGATCCAAGGCAGACATAGGATACTAGAAGGGTCTCATGGAGGAAAATCTGCTTGCATCATGGGGACCAGGAAGTGAAGACAGAGAGAAAGGAGGAGCTGGGAGAGAGCGATCTCCTTCCGGGTCACACCTCCAGTGACTGCCTCCTCCCTGGCCCCAGCTTCTACATCGCAGTCAGCTGTTAACTCACCTGTGGGGAAGTCCATGAATGAGCACAGCGACTATGCTCCAGTCACCTTCCAAAAGCTCCACCTCTGAACACCTGAAAGTTTTGGAAGACATTCTAGATTTAAACCCTAATTGTAAAAGATACACAGTCACTGGCATTCAGAGACTAGGACATTGCATGTTTTCCCAGTAGGAAAACTCTTAACATATGAAAGATTCCCGCCCTGGTCGGTGTGTAGCTCGCTCATGTGTAGGCGTCTCTTGCAGTTAGATGTCGCATGTGTACGATAATGAGTAGTTGCATCTTAGGATAAGGACAACTGTTTATAGAGAGAAATGTTCTGAGTTATGGGGAATGATTTCCTGGTGATATTACTCAAGAAGCATGGAGCAAAAAAATTGATTAGCTTAAGTTTCAGTGTTAGGTAGACAATATCATGGCCTGGAAGCCAACAGCAATACCAGCCTCTTCCAAACCTTTTGGAAAACTGCAGCTGAGCCTTTACCTGTCATTGAAAGGACTATGTGAATCTGCTGAGTCAGTGTTCCACTGTAGTGGAGTGTGTAGAAAAGTCACTGCAGACTTCAGCTCTTAAGGCAGACTTTTTTGCAGAATAACAGGACAAATAGTGGGGACCGAGCAGGGATCAGCAGGAGAACTGAGCTCAAGAATGGCTTGATTTTAGTTGGAGGCTGGGTCACTGGGTCCAGTGTCGGTGCTACTGGCCAGACTCCAGGTTCTGGTGGGACGATAGAATGGAGAGAGGGTTAAAGATAGGTGCAGGCTGACATGCACAGAGGTGGTCAGAGGCTGGCGAGTACAGTTGAGTCAGGGCTCCAGCAGGCACCAGCTATTGCTGCAGGCATAGGTGCCACATGGAAGGGGACGACTGTGAGGTAGAAAAACGCCAGTGTCATAGGCCACATTGGAAGGGTTGGAGGCTCACAGTCTGGGGCTTTTCTGAGGAGTACCTCACCGATGTGGGACAGACGAGCCATTTTCAGGAGGCCATTTCAGCTTTGTGGGTGGCTCCTACCTCATCTGTCACTGGGCAGCCCCAGAGCCTGGCCTTCGAATGCGTTGGGAGACATGAGACAGGTTGTCACTGTCTCCGAGACACGTGGCCGTTCCTTTTATCCCTCGGAATCCAGCGCAGGTCCTTGCAAGCTGGCAGACACAAACTCAAATCGTGTGGCTGCCAGCTTCTCTCCTACAGCTCATTGGTGGCTTTGGCAGGTTGGAGTGATGACACGGAGATGACAGAAGAAATTCAGCACAAATGTTTCATAACGCCACAGCTCGCAACTGTCACTAGGAATTAGTGAGTCCAATTTGACAGGCGGTATCATTATTGCAGATTTATTTTGCTATTGTTGACAGAAAGATTGCATATATTTAAGGTACCCAGCTTTGATGTTTCAGTATAAATGTGCGATATGAAATGGCGACTGCACTCTGACTAATTAAGATGTCTCTCGTGGCTGCAGTTTCCACTGGGGAGTGCGTGTGTGGGACACGAAGCGTCAGGATTCATCTTCTTAGCCAGCACCAAGTACACAGCCCTGTTATCGATCATCCCTTTGCTGCACGTTATATCTCTAGAAATTATTCATCCTGCAGAACTGAGATTTTAGGCCATTTGACAAATGTGTCTTCCTTTTTCCAGCCCCTAACCATCACAGAAAGTCTGTTTCTAACGGTTCGACTGCTTTAGAGTCTACATATAGATGAGAACTGTGTGTGCTATTTCCTTAGGTCTTGCTTGTTGCAAGTAGCACAATGTCTTCCAGCTCTATCCATCAGAAACAGCAGAATTCTCCTGCTTTTTAGACTACATTGTATGTGCACACACACACACACATGCGCGCGCGCACGCACACACACACACACACACCATTAAGGAGGCATGAATTTAAGTTGTTTCTCATCTTACCTGCTTGAATAATTGTACAGTGAACCTGGGGGTGCAGATTTCTCTTCATAACTGGTTCCCAATTCTGTCAGCTCTGTAACCAGGAGGTGGATAGTTGGATCAGACTGCAGTTCTATTCTTAGCTTTTTGAGGTAACTCCACACAGTTCCACAGAATGGCTGGGCCAGTTAACACACTGGTGCACTTTTTTCACAGCTTTGCCAAATTTGTTATATTTTGTCTTTTTGATAAGTCCTTCTTACAGATGTGAAGTAATGGCTTGTTTTGGTTTGAAATTACATTTTTCTGAAGATTACTCAAATTAAGCATTGACATATATACCTTGTGGCTATTTGTGTGTCTTCTTTGGAGGAAATGTCCTTTAAGTTTCTTTGCCTATTGCTCTTTCTTTTTCTCTATCAAGGTGTCAAATCCTTTATAACATGATAGTAACTCCTGATTGGATATATGGCTTGCAAATGTTCCCTGTGAGCCACCTTTTCAATTTTTTCTTGCTTGCTTTTACAAACAGAAACGCTTTTTGATGTAATTCTACATGTTTATTTTTGAATTTGCCTCATGTACATTTGTATAAGTTTTTCCTGTTTTCTTCTAGGAATTTCATGAATTTATGTTTTACATTTAAGTTGAGTTACTGTTTTGAGCTGATTTTATATACAATGTGACCTTTGGGGTTCAAATTCTTTTTTTCCAAGTCAGTATCACTTTTAGGACACCACTTTCTGAAGAGGTTATCCTTCCCCTCATTTTGCATTTCTTTTGTATCTTTGTGGAACATGTGTTAATTTTTTTATTCTGCATTCTGTTGCTGTTGGCGGGATGGATTCTGTTTTATTCTTATGCCAAGTAACCTGTTGTCTATAGTTAAGAGTTTTGTGTTGTAATCTTAAATTAGGAAATGATGCCTCCTACTTTGCTGTTCTTATTCAAAACTGCTTTGAGTGCTGGAGAATTTTCTGTATCCATATGAATACTAAGATTGTTTCTTCTACTTCCGCAAGAATGCTGTTAAAAGTTTGGTAGAAGGGCCGGGGATTTAGCTCAGTGGCTTAAGTGCCTGCCTGGCAAGTGAAAGGTCGTGAGTTTGATCCCCGGTACTAAAAAAAAAAAAAAAAAAAAAAAAACTTTGGTGGAAATTCCATTAAATGTATAGATCATTTGTTAGTATAGGCATTTTAACAACGTTAGTTTTTTCACTCCATAAACCCCAGCTATATTTCCATTTATTTGTATCTTCTTTAGTTTCCTTTGCCAATGTCTTATTATTTTTGATATATAGGTCTTTGAACTCTTTAGTTAATTTTGTGAATTCCAAAGTGTTTTTGCTTACTTAGCTTTTGTTACTAATTTAAATGAGATTGTTCTCTTACTTTCTTTCAGATAGTTTATTATTGTATAAAAATAACTCTGGTTTTCAATGTTGGTTTTGCATTCTTTATTGAATCTGTTTGCTAGTTTTAACAGTTTTTTCACAATCATTAGAGTTTGTATTTATACAATCATCTTACCTGCAAATAATATTTTCAGATTTTCCTTTCCAGTTGATATACCTTTTATTTCCTTTTCTTGCTGTTCTGGCTAATATTTCCTGTATTATGTCAAATAGAAGTGGTGGGCTGGGGATTTAGCTCAGTGGCTTAAGTGCCTGCCTGGCAAGTGTGAGGTCATGAGTTCAATCCCCGGTACCAAAAAAAAAAAAAAAATAGAAGTGGTGAGAAAAGGAACCTTTGTTTCATTTAAGATCTTACAGGCAACACATTCAGTTTTTCCCCCATAGATTATGATTTTCAGTGTGGGTTTTTCCTATGTGGGCTCTTTTTGTGCAGGGATAATTTCTATTCATACCTATTTTGTTGATAATTTTGTCATGAGAAAGTAATAAATCTGTCAAATAATTTTTCTGCCACTCTTAAGGTGATCACGCCATTTTTATCTTTCATTCTGTTTCTGTGGTGTATTACATTGATCACTTTTCACAATTCGAATCATCTTTCATCCCAAGGATTAATCCCACCTGATATAATACATGACCATTTCCATCTACCACTAAGCTTTATTGAGGAATTTTGCCTGTGTATCCCTCAGGGACGCTGGCTATTAGTCTCCTTTTTCTCTCTTTGTATTTATGTATGGCTTCAGAATCAGGTGACACTGACCTCCTAAAATGAGTCTGGGAACGTTTCTTCTTTGTGCACTTTTTGGAAGAATTTAAGAAGTGTTGGTGTTACTTTTTTGAATGTTTTATAAGCGTCACTGTGAGACCATCTGGTCCTGGGTGTTTCTCCATAGGAAATCGTTAATTACTGATTCAGTCTGGTGTGTCTGTTCAGCCTTTCTATTTCTGCATGCTGTAGCCTGCTAAGCTGTAGGTTTCCAGAAGCCAATCCGTTTCTTTAATCACATCCAGTTCCTCGTTGTGTAACTGTTCATTGGAGACTTTGTGCTCCCTCATGGTTCTGTGTCATTCAGTGTCTCCTCTTTCACTTCTAATCTTACTTTAGTTTTCTCTGTCTTTTTTTCTAAGTGAGTCTAACAAGATTTATTCATTTTGTTACATTTTTCAAAAATCTAATCTTGCTTACATGATATTTTCAATTTTGTTTACTTGCGCTCTTAACTATATTATTGTTTTCTGTGAGTTATCTCTGAATTTATTATTTTTCTTTTTCTCATTTCCTTAGTTGGAAAATTATAATACTTAGTTAATATTTTTCTTCTATGCAATGTAGTTAAACAAATTTTCCTATTAGTACTGTTCTTGTTGCATACCATAAGTTTTGGTAAGTTGTATTTTCGTTATTTCTTTTCTCTAGTAGTTTTAAATTCCCTTTTAGTTTCCTCTCTTACTAATGAACACTTTTAGAATGTGTTGTTTGGCTTCCACCTGTGTATCAATTTTCCCATTTTTCCCTGCTATTAATTTCTTGCTTCCTCCTACTGTATTCTGAGAAGATACTGGGTATGTGTTCATTCTTCTTGAGCCTTTTACACACACTTGTTTGCAATCTAGCATTTTACCTGACGAATGTTCCCTGCGCATGTGAGCAAAATGCTTATTTTGCTGTTGTTGGTGGAAAGTTCTCTAGATGTTGCTTAGATGCATCTGGTCTGTTACACTTTTCCAGTTGGCTGTTCCCTTACCGGTTTACTGCCTGTATGTTTTTCTCATTATTTAAAGTGAGGTAGTGGTCTCTTACTATCATTGTATTAGTGCCAGTTTTTTCCTTCAGATTTGTCATTATTTGTCTTATGCATTTGGATAACCTAATGTTGGGAGCATATATACTTCAAATTACTGTATCTTGCCCCTTAATTAAACTTTTTGTCATTATATAGTGACCTTCTTTATCCAGTGAATGTTTTTTGGCTTGAAGTCTGTTTTTGTCTAACGTAAGTTGAGCCACGGTTGTCCTCTTTTTGTTCCCCTTTTGCATGACTTTTTCCATTGCTTTGCTA
Source organism: Dolichotis patagonum (assembly GCA_004027295.1). Classification (NCBI taxonomy): domain Eukaryota; kingdom Metazoa; phylum Chordata; class Mammalia; order Rodentia; family Caviidae; genus Dolichotis; species Dolichotis patagonum. The sequence goes on from PVJX010002366.1 coordinate 24,630, forward strand.
GGTGTCTCCTGATATCTAGTATCTGTATCTTGTGCGTCACATATGATGATTTTGTTTTCATTTTCCACTGAGCCATTCTGTGTCTTTTGATTGGGCATCCTGATCCATTTTTATTAAAATGAGTAAGGTTTTATACATTTCTTAAATTTTTTTCTGGAAATTGCATAAAAGCTCTGTTCTGCTTTTGTTGCCTTCAATTATAGTTTGATGATTTTTTTTTGGAGTAGTGTGCTTTGATTCTTTTTTATTTATCTTTAATATATCTAAGGTCAATGTTTTACTGAGTGGGTATTATGAAGACTATATATAATGTCTTATAGTAGTGTATTGTAAGCAGATAGCAAATTAATTTTGCATGAAAAACTACATTCTACTTTTCCCTTACACTTTATGATTTTAATTTCACAATTTCTAGATTTTATACATTGTATATTCATTAAAAAATTATTTTCTCTACATTTACCCTTAATAGCTTTGTATTTAAAGCTCTTACTAAAGACAAAAGAGATTTACATGTCACTATTATGGCATTACAGTATTCTAAATTTAAATGCATGCATATATGCAAATATGTATGAATATGCATATATATACAAAGTATATACTATAATACATCTTTTGGTACAGTCTTTGTTTCTCCTTTACTTCTGAAGGAAAGATTTGCTAGGTATAGCATTCTTGGTTGAAATTTTTTTCTTTTCTTAGTTTGAATAAATTTACCCACTCTTCTCAGATGTGAGATTTCTATTGAGAAATCTATTGATCATCTTATGAAACCTCCCTTGTATATAATAAGTGATTCTTCTTTTGCTTTTTCAAAATTCTGTTCATCTTTGTTTTTTAACAGTTTACTACATCTTGGTATTGACTTCTTTACTTTCACATTTTGGGGATCTTACAGCCTTTTTTTAATCCTGGCTTCTGATTTTCCACCCCAGATTTGGTAAAGTTTCAGTTATTGTTTCTTTTAATGTTTTCACCCCTTTTCTGTTATTTTTTTCTTTTTGGATTCTAATAATATGTTCATTTGCTCTCACTTTTTGAAAGCTCTTGTGTCCCATGGGCTTTCTTCAATTTTTTGTTACATTCATTTTTCTCCACTGATCAGATAATTTCAAATTATTTTTTGGAACTTTTTAACCATTTCTCCATGATTGAACTTGCTCTTGACACTCTGTATTGATTTGTGTTAGCTGATCATTGAATTCTTTCACTCCAGCATTTGTTTGATTCTTTTTTAATGTTTTCTATCCTTCCTGAGCTTCTTATTTCAATCTTATATTGTTTTCCTGATTCTATTCTTTACTTCAATTCTTTTGCAGTTCACTGAGTTTCTTTAGAAGGATGGGTTATTTTGTCAGGCAACCCCTGAATCTTGTTTCTTTGGGTTCATTTACTACAGGTCTATGATCCTGTGGAGAAGTAATTGCTTCTAGGATTTTTAGACTTGAGGGAAGACTTTGCTGGAGAATGGAATGCACGCAGGAATGGGGAGTGAAAAAGCATTCTGGAAACACTGTGGCACTAGGTACAACTGGTGATTGCTGGAACCCATGGTGCCTCTGGGCACATGGCAGTTTAACAGCTCAGGCAGCCAGGGTGCCAACTATATGACCCCATGGAGGTAACAGATAGTGATGTTGGAGTCCTCAGCACTGCTGCTGGCTCCAATGGCATGTATGCCAGGACACGTGGAGGCCAGGGCTAGCATCAGATTTGCAGAGACTGGGACCAGGGTTGGGTTCTGGGCTGAAGCACAGGGGGTGACTCCAATGGAGGAGGCCAGGTCAGCCAGCTGGAGGCTGTGAGGCCAGAAGTTACAAGGCCCTTTGCAGTGGCAACTGCAGAGGGTCCACGATGGGCAGTGGGCTATTGAAGTCCTCGCTGGTGAGGGATGCTGAGGTCCTTCAATGAACAGAGTGCTTGTTGGGAGTCACTTTCTGAGACAAAATACCCAACACTTACAACCTAAAGAAAAAGGAGAGGTTTACTTTGGCTCATGGGTTTTGGAAGTTTCAGTGCATAGTTGGTTCAAGATAGGAAGTGTGGGGTAGAAGGGTCTGGCGGAGGAAAGCTGCTTACAGCATGGCAGCCAGGCTCCAGAGAGAGAAGGAAGGAGCTGAGGAGGAAGATACACCCTTCCAGGTCAATCCAGTGTCCCCCCCATTCAGGACTCACCTCTTACCAGCAGGTTACCTACTGCACCCCGTGATCCAATCAGTCTCCAAAACCCCTCTCCTGAACACTTGGGCATTGGTGGACGTAGAAAATTTAACCCATAGCTGCTTGGGACAACACTGGCACCAATTTCATAGCTAATTAATGCTCATGCACCTATGCTTCTCTTTGGTTTTTAGCCACTTCCGGTTGCCCTGACTATGTCAATCTTTGCAGAGATCTGGGTAGAGTAACACTAATGTGGGCCTCTCAGGAAGAACCTCAGAAGGCCAGGGGGCTGGTGGTTCAGCTGCGTCAGCCTTTCTTCATGAGCCACGCACGCAGATGAGATGTTGCTCAGCGTGGAACTGTGCACACCAGGAGGACAAAAGGCTGCAGGCAGGAAGAAGGCGCTGCTTTCCTCTCAGTGCTGTGCTCGGTTGCTGTGCTGCTCTGTGTTCTTGCATCTTTTGAACTCCCTGGAGCTCTCCCAGAGACACTTCGGTTCATGAGTAGGTTCTGAGTCTGTATGTGTTTGGAAGGCTGGGGTCTCCTGCTCCACCATCTTGCTGGTGTTCAGTACATTTTATTTGATTCTTTCATCAACATTGTTTAAAATTTGTGGAATATGTGAGCATTCTGTTAGATTCTGAGGATGTAAACATGAGTGTGTCACCATCAGTACTCTCAAAAAAAAACATAGGACGGTGACTGTGCCCATTATCCTCTACCTGGATTTCTATAGTCCTTATTCACAGATGGTTGCCGATTGCAAAACACAGGAATTTTGATGACTTGGATATGAAATTTACTAACCACGCACATGAAGAGAACCTGATTCTCTCTTAAATTATAATATGACTATAAATAAAAAGTTCTACTTGTAAATTAAATGAGAATAAAACAATTGCTTATCCTAGGGTCAGAATAAACAACAAGGAGAGATTACTTTTATCAATAATTTTCAGGTTTTTTCAAGTCGTAGTAACACTCTCAGCTTTGAGACACAACAGCTCTCAACTATGCTTGAAGAACAAGCACAGTTCTTGTGCTTGTAGAAACTTGGGGCAATTAGGACAGAAGCAGGATTTTTCTGGAAAGATTTCAAAAGTTAGTGAAAAATAAAAATAGTAGCACCATCCCCTGAAGATTTTTCCCATGCTTACTCAATTCAAATATCACACAACATTGCTTGGAAATAAGATACGTTAGTAAATAGACTGAAAGATATTTGAAGAGTCCTCATTCTCTGTGTCTGAGTAGCTTTAATCCTATCTGCCATACTTTGCAGTTCCATCCTGCAGTCAGGCTTATGCTGTCCTCTGCTTCTTCATTCCTGATTTCCCATCTTCTGACTCATTGGACTAATTTGGGACTACAAGAGCATCTTTCCATCACTGGCGACTCAGCTCAGTGACAAGTTGGAAGCAAGATGTTTGCACAGACGAATGCAGGAAAATGGTAAGAAATCTTGGTAAAAGGTGACATCATGGACCATGGAGAAGCCTAAGGACTCATTTTTGCTAAGTCACATTTCCCTCCTCCACCTGGGTACCACTCAACTCTAGAGTCTTACTATAAAAATTAATAGCATGTGTCAGGGGAAGCATATATTTCAATTAAATGTACAGTGCTGAGATGTCCTTTAGCATTTAGGGTGATTCTGAATTTATATATGTATTTAACATTCATCAAGATAAATCTTGTTTCTGGGTTGATATTCTGACTGCCTCTCTTATTAGCTCTATGTCATGTGGAAGTTATCTGACCTCTCAATTCTTTTCTTTTCTCCAAGTAAACTAAGAATAATAATGACTGTAATCCAAGACTTTTGTGAATGTTAAGTAAGAGAAACCAGCATAACAGCTAAAGAAGAAATGTGGAGGTGGAAAGTTCTCTGGTACTGTGGTATATTTTGTCTGTGACACACAAACTTCATTTTGTAGATCTGATCAGCAAATACACAGGGAGGGAATCAGGATTTGGTGGATCTGCCCTGTATGACCACATGTGTTTTAATCTTTAGAGGAATTCTGTAAAATAAACATTTGTACCAATTTAAGATAAGGAAATCACAGAGCAGGCCAAGTGAACTTCTGTCAAAAAGATTGAATTACTAAACTACCTTACTAAAATAAGCACCAGATTTTGTGGAGCTCATGTTCTCTGATTTATTCACGAATTACAATGCTTCTCAGTTGAGAAACAAAATTTAATCATGAAATGAGAGTAAAATATTATAGAGCTCCATTTCCACTAATGGCTAAATCATTTTCAGAAATATTCTATAAGTAATGCATGTGTAAAACAAAACAAAAGAAAGCATGGCACACAAAATCTGACTCACCTGTAGTCTTATTACCATGCTGAGCACATGCCTGTAACCCCCTTACCTGCTCTGGATTAAAATGGCTATAAAAAGATTAGAAACACAAACTAAAACAGCATTGAACATGAGAGGGGGCACCAAGGAAGTATTATCTTTTTCTTCTTTAATAGCAAGCTTCCTAATATTGAACTAAATAACTATGATGTCTACAGACTCAGTCCCTCGTGAGACTCGAGAAGGATGTTGCGTGGATTCTTAGTAAGTCCCTGCTGTCTATCGTGAACTACTGGTATCTACGTCCTTTCTTCTCCCTTGCCTTAGAGTTTTAGATTTTTTTGGGGGATGACTTTTTGGTATTGTTTTTCACTTTAGATTTTCAAGGCATTACATTTTCATGTGGTGTCCAACAGCAAGAAGAGATTGCAAACAGGTACCTTCTTTGTCCGAAGGTCTTTATTCCATGTCTGAAGGAGTGGTGAACACAAACTTCCTGGCACCTGCACAAACTTTGTATCTCGCTCTTTCAAGGTGTGAGCTCTGGAGTTTACCTTCATTTGTTAGATGTTTGGCAGTCACTCACTAAATGCTGGTGATCACACTTAGAAAGATTCTGAACTACTGGCTTTAGGGAAGTTCTGTCCTTGGAAACAAAACCCAAGCATTTATAGACATGTGGTATACACCCCAACATGACTTCCATCTGTGTTCTACCCTTGATGCTCTGTTCATTACCTGATTCTTTAAATTAATGAGCACTGTCTTGAAGCAATGAAAATTTAGAGCCTCAAGTGCAATACCCCCCTACTAAATCTGATGCTGTTTTCCGGTCTTTTTTGAGGCAAGGTTTCCCTATTTGGTTCAGGATGGCCTTGAACTCACTTTGTAACCCAGGCTGGCCTAGAACTCATGGCAATCCTCCTGCTTCAGCCTCCTGAGTGAAGGAATTACGGGTGTGCACCTCCGTGCCTAGTTTAAATCTGATTTCTGCTAGCAGGCTTATAACTTTAGTCTGGAAGGGAATATAAATAGAAGATGCTTGCAAAAGACTACGTGGTCTTATCTTAAAGTAACATGTACTCAGCATTCTGGCAGTCATCACTTACATGATAGGATTTGGCATGGCCTTGTGCTTTTCCACCTTGCAATGATCTTATCTGCTAACTTCAGTTGATTTCCAAGCTCTGTTAAAGGAGTTTGGACAAAGATAAGTGAAGAAATCAATATAGGGCTTTATTCTTGATTTTATGCATAGTTTTTTGAGTGTGTAGTTATATGCAATTTTGTCTTGGGTATAGATTCGAGTAACCACAATCAAACACAGAAATAAATGTTTTGTTCTTGAAAGTAGACGTGCCACTTAACAGTTCTGCATTTCCTACAGGGCTGTGAGGAGATCTGGTTTACTCTGATGCTGTTACCATCTTAGTTTGTGCAAGTGCCCTCTGTGTTGCTTGCCCAGCAGCCCAATCACCTATACACACACATTTCAGGGTATAAACCCTGTCCCTGAGACATGACTTCATTTGCATTCTTCCCCAGCCTTTGCCCTGGCAACCACTGATCTGTTTGTCTAATTTGTTGCTTTGAGATTATATTTAAGGAATCATACAACATGCAGTGCTTTGATGTTGACATTTTTATTCAACACAATACCTCTAAGACTCATTTCAATGTTGTTTGGATTGGTAGTTCCTTCTCTTTTATTGCTGAGTTGTCCTCCAATATTTAGATACGCCATGTTATTTCAATCCATTCCTTCACTGAGGGACATTTGAGTGACCATTTTTTTAATTGACGGCAAAACAAAGCATCCATGAACATTAGCATGTTAATGGATGTTCATGGTTTGCGTTCAGATGCCCCCCAGCAAGACTCACACAATCATAGATGTGGCTGAATTTATTTGATTGGTTTGTTGTCCAGTGTCAGGGTTGGTGATGTGGGTGTTGTACCCACCCAGGGGTGGAGCTGACATTCAGTGTAAGGGTGGGAAGAAGGTGTGTTTTTTCCTTTTTCTGCCATTTAGTGCTTGTCATTTGGGGCCACCATGAATGGCTGCCCTTCGGCCATGCCAACCTGCCCTGGAGCCAGCTGAGCATGGACTGAAACTTTCAAGAACTGTAAGAAATAAACCTTTCTTTGCTTCACTTTGGGCAGCAGGTATTTTGCCTCAGCAATGAGAGAATAGTAACCAAGATAGCATGTAAGTCTTATTTGAGCATGTTTTCTTTTCTTTAGAATGAATTACCAGCTCTATGATAGTTAAATGATATGGTTAATATATGTTCACATTTACTTTTTAATAAATTTCAAATTGTTTTACAAGTGGCTCATTTTGTGCTCTCAACAGCAATGAATGACTGAATCATTTATGCCACTTCCTCCCAAGCATTTAATATCCTGAGGATATGTTCTTAGTCATTTTCCTAGGTGCATCACACTATCCTAAAGAGTTATAATTTATAATTCTGTGTCAAATAGTGCTGTTGAACATCATTCCATATATTGTGTTATTTTTCTACGTCTTCCTTGTTAAAGTACATCTACAGTCTAAATGCCTACTAACAGATGACTGGTTAAAGAGCATGTGGTATTTACATACAGTGAAGCACTCCTGTGCCATAAAGAAGGATAAATTGACCCTGGGCCATGGCTGCGCAAGCTCCAGTGGCGGGTGGATCTCCAACGTGCACGGGACTATGAAAAACTTGGTGCCCAGGCAGTAAGACCACACCCCGCACCTGAAAACACCACAGGGCGCGCCAGAGGGATCGGGCAGGCCTAGCCAGACTGCTCGGTGAACCCCAGGCAGCTGGCTCGCTGGACCCTGACTGCATGCACTCAGGCAGAGGCAGCAGTGGAATCCCAGAGTGCACCGGAAAACTTGGAACCCTGCGCCCAGAGGAACATTGATCTATAGCAGACTATCCGTTCTACCTTGAAGGGAGATTAAGTGACTGTCTCACCATAACAAGATCTGGCTCTAGTCAGTGCGGTGAGTATGCCCCTAAAATAGAGGTGTACAGTAGCTAAATAGGGCCAGGAGTAAAGCTCCCTCCAACTAACTGTAAGACCTTTGTAAGTCTGACAAGAGTGAGGGTGACCCCTTCCTACACACAGAAAACATCAGGCAGAGTGAGGAGTGTGTCGAAAAGGACTCCCTCAACTTAAAGAAAATCAAAAGGGCTTATGAGACACACAGGCACACAAGAGAGACACAGTAGGGTCTCAGCCAATACAAACACTATAGACAGGGAGATTTGATGACCTGGAATAACCCAAAGATAAAGTACTAGCAGGAACTAAAAAGCTGACCTGCATCAATACTACTAAGCTTGTCAGCCCAGGAAGAATACAAGACTTACCCAACAGGCCCTGCAGCAGGGAACCAAGTGACTGGCCCACCTATTCATTGTGGGACCCAGAAACTGCACAAACATCAACCCTACAGTAGGACACCAAGATACATACTACCAACAGTTCACACTAATGGGTCTGAAGAACCAAACACTAACTCAAAAGAGGAAAATGGCAAAAAGAAAAGGCAGAATGCAACCTCAAACATCCAGTGCAACAGGTGCAAATACAGGAGACACTGAACTAGAGGACCCCAAAGGTAACACACCAGGAATCTCTGAAAATATAGCAAATGAAATTAAAAAACAACTCTGCAAGGCCATAGAGGAAATAAAATTAGAAGTACCCTCTCAGGTAAAGATAGAAGTAACAACCTTAGTAAAGGAGTTGTTGAGCACAGCTAAAGAAGAAATAGAGAAAAAAGTACAGGAATATGGGAAACTGATTGAAACCTTGAATGAACAATGTAGAAAACAAGCAGAATTCATGAAACAAACTGAAAGAGACATCCAAGAAACAAGAAATTCAATCCAAAGCATGCAAAACCATTTAAATGAAGCTGAGGATAAGATCTCAGACCTTGAGGACAGGATTGCAATTAGTGATCAAGAAAAGATAGAACTTTTAAAAATAACAAAGCAGCATGAAATGACAATCCAGAAGCTTCAAAATGATGCCAAGAGCAACAATATAAGATTAATAGGCATTAGTGAAGATGCTGGAGTCCATACAATGACATATGTAAAATACTCACAAGAATAATAGGAGAAAACTTTCCAAACATGGGGAAAAAATCTGATATGCAGCTAAGTAAGGCATACAGAAGGCCAAACAGTCACAACCAACATAAATCTACACCCAGACACATAATAGTTTAGATCTCAGACATACAACATAAAAACAGAATACTAAATGCTGTTAGAGAAAAAACACAAGTCACCTATTGAGGAAAGCCCATTAGAATCACAGCAGACTTTTCAGCACAAACTCTCAAGTCAAGACATGATTGGAATGAGATATTTCAAGGTCTGAAAGAAAACAACTTCCAACCCAGACTGATGTACCTAGCAAAACTTTCATTCAAATTTAACGGAGAAGTAAGATACTTCCATGACAAAGAACAACTGAAGAAATTTACATCCACCAAACCAACCCTAGAAAGAGTGTTGAAAAGACATACTAGACAAAGCTAAAAATGACCACAACCCCCAGAATAGCAGAAAGAAAACACCAGATAGGACAAGCAATTAAATAAGGGGGAAAAGCAGAAAGCAAACTATTGGAACATAACATGACAAACTCGAGCCAGTATATATCAGTAATATCCATAAATGTAAATGGTCTCAATTCAACTATCAAAAGAAATAGATTGGCAGAATGGATCACAATATGCTGTATACAAGAAACACATCTGACTCAAAAGGAAACTCACAGACTAAAAGTCAAAGGTTGGAAAACTATTCCATGCAACAGGAACCCAGAAAAAAGCAGGGGTAACTATTCTATTTACAGACAATGTGAACTTCAAACCTAAACTGATTAAAAGAGACAAAGAAGGTCACTACATACTTGTAAGCAGAAAAATTCAAGAAGAGGAACTAACAATTATAAATATATATGCACCAAATAAAGGAGCACCCAACTATATAACACAGATACTAAAGGATATGAAAAACCAAATGCACAAGAACACAATTATTACAGGGGAACTTAACAGCCCATTGTCAAAAAGAGATAGATCAACTAGACAAAAATTCAGCAAAGAAGTAATAGAACTGAATCATACGTGTGAGCAACTGGACTTAGTAGATGTTTACAGAGTGTTCCACAACAGAATACACATTCTTCTCAGCTGCACACAGCACATTCTCCAAAATAGACCATATATTATCCCATAAAACATTCTTAAGTAAATGCAAGGGTGTTGAAATTATCCCATGCATACTATCTGACCATAGTGCACTGAAATTGGAAATTAATGGCAAAAGAAATTGCAAAACTGGCATGCATACACAGAAATTAAACAACAACCTTTTGAACAACCAGTGGACTAGAGATGAAATTAAGGAAGAAATAAAACAATACCCACAATTTAATGAAAATGTGGAAACAACCTATTGCAATCTATGGGATGAAATGAAAGCAGTCTTAAGAGGAAAATATATAGCAATAAATAGTCATATCAAGAAAATAGAACAAGCACAAATAAACAACCTAATGCTCCATCTGAAACTATTAGAAAAAGAAGAGCAAGTTAAACCCAAAGCTCATAGAAGAGAGGAAATAGTAAAGACTAGAGCAGAAATCAATGCAATCAAAACTAAAAAAACAATACAAAGAATTAATGAATCAAAAAGCTGGTTTTTTGAGAGAATAAACAAAATTTACAAACATCTAGCTAACCTTATAAAGAAAAAGAAAGAAAAAACCCAAATTCATGCAATAAGGACTGAACAGGGGGAAATTACTACAGATCCCATGGAAATTCAAAAGATCATGAACACCTACTTTAAGAATCTCTACTCACATAGAGAGGAAAACACAGAGGAAATGGACAGATTTCTAGAAACATATGAACTACCAAAGCTCAACCAAGAAGATACAGCTATTTTGCATATCTCAATATCAGCTATTGAAATTGAAAATGTAATAAAAACCTTACCAAAAAGAAAAGCCCAGGTCCTGATGGATTCACAGCTGAATTCTACAAGAAATTTAGAGATTTGATGCCAGTACTCCTTAAACTCTTTAATGAAATTGAAAAGAAAGCAGTCCTCCCTAAATCATTTCTGGAGGCAACCATTAGTCAGATACCAAAACCAGAGAAAGACCCAACCAAAAAGGAGAACTATAGGCCAATCTCACTAACGAACATTGATGCAAAGATTCCCAATAAAATACTGGCAAATAAAATGCAACAAATCATCAAGAAGATTATACATCATAACCAAGTGGGGTTCATTCCAGGAATGCAGGGATGGTTTAATGTACTCAAATCAATAAATGTGATACACCATATCAACAGAGCCAAAAACGGAAACCACATGGTCATCTCAATAGATGCAGAAAAAGGTTTTGATAAGGTCTAACACACGTTCATGATAAAAACCCTTCAGAAACTCGGAATACACGGTGTCTACCTCAACCTTATAAAGGCCATCTATGACAAACCAGTAGCCAATATTATACTAAATGGACAAAAACTGAAAGCTTTCACTTTAAAATCAGGAACAAGACAAGGATGTCCATTATCACCACTCCTGTTCAATATAGTTCTGGAAACACTAGCCAGGGCAATCAGACAAGAGAGAGAAATAAAAGGAATAAAATAGGAAAGGAAGAAGTTAAATTATCACTATTCGCAGATGACATGATACTCTATATAGAAGACCCCAAAAACTCCATTAAAAGACTTCTAGAGGTAATAAACAAATTCAGCAGTGTAGCTGGCTACAAAGTCAACACTCAAAAATCAATAGCATTCTTATACACAAACAAGAAACTCACCGAGAGAGAAATATCACCCTTCACAATAACATATAAAAAAATGAAATACTTAGGAATCAACCTAAGAATGTAAAAGACCTATCTGCTGAAAATTATACTACACTAAAAAAGGGGATTGAAGAGGAAATTAGAAAATGGAAGGATATTCCTTGCTCTTGGCTAGGAAGAACCAATATTGTGAAAATGAACATACTCCCAAGACTGCTATACAGATTTCATGCAATTCCAATCAAAATACCATCAACATATCTCACAGATCTAGAGAAAACACTCCTAAAATTCATTTGGAAACAGAAGAAACCTAGAATAGCAAAGGCAATTCTGGGCAATAAAGACAAGGCAGGAGGCATCTCAATTCCTGATTTGAAACTGTAATACCAAGCCACAGTGAGAAAATCAGCATAATACTGGCAAAGAAATAGACCTGAGGACCAATGGAACAGATTAAAAGATGCAAGTATAAGTACAAAGACACTCAGCTACCTAATATTTGACACAGAGGCTAAGCATGTTCACTGGAAGAAGGATAGCCTCTTTAATAAATGGTGTTGGAAAAACTGGCTCTCCATATGCAGAAGGCTGAAACTAGATCCATGCTTATCACCACGCACAAAACTAAAGTCTAAATGGATCAAAGACCTAAACATTACAACAGAAACACTAAACCTACTGGAAGATAGGGTAGGTAGAAGTCTTGGAGACATAGGGGTAGGTAGAGAATTCATGAACAAAATGTAAACTGCACGGGAAATGCTTCAGAGAATAAACAACTGGGATTGCACACTATTGAAAAGTTTGTGTACTTCAAAGGAGATCACCAGCAGAGTGAAAAGAAAACCCACAGAATGGGAAAGAATTTTAGCCAGCAACCCCTCAGACAAAGGACTTATATCAAGAACATATAAAGAACTGAAAAACATCAACCCCCCAAAATTCAAAGACCCTCTCCAAAAATGGGCAGCTGAGATGAACACACAGTTCTCAGATGAAGACATACAAATGGCAAAAAAAATCATGAAGGAATGTTTACCATCACTGGTCATTCAAGAAATGCAAATTAAAACAGCACTGAGATTTCATCTCACCCCTAAAAGAATAACTGCCATCAAGAAATCAACTGATAACAAATGTTGGCAAGGTTGTGGGGATAAAGGAACATTGCTCCACTGTTGGTGGGAGTGCAGACTCGTGCAACTACTATGGAAATCAGTATGGAGAATTATCAGAAGACTAGGAGTGGAAGCTCCATTCAACCCAGCTATTCTCCTCCTGGGTTTTTTCCCAGAGGAACTGAAAAGTTCATATCACAGTTATGTATGTCCACCCATGTTCATAGCAGCACTATTTGTAATAGCTAAATCTTGGAAACTACCAAGATGCCCATCAACTGCAGAGTGGATGAAAAAGATGTGGTGTTTTTATACAATGGAGTATTACTCAGCTATTAAGAAGGATGACCTTGAAGCCTTCATAGGTAAATGGAGACAACTTGAAACTATCCTTAGTGAAATAAATAAGAACCATATTTATAAATATCACATTGTGTCTCTAGTGTAAAAAATAATAAGAACTGTAGGAGTAATAAAACCCAAAATATGTAATGGCTACTATAAATAAGAGAGGAAAAGAAAGTGCTCTAAAGGATATAATTGCATGTATGTTTAAGTGTGTAAGATGAATGACCATATTACTCTATTTGTGTTATGTCATGGAGCAGAACTTTTGACAGTCTCATTGCTTGAATGTGTACTTTGTATGTTTTAACTTTGTAACTTAAACAACTATTTCCAAGATGACAGTATGTAAGTTATCAAGTAATGACCTCTCAGTATTTTTTGTTCTTTTCTTTTATTTTTCCCTTGGAATCTTGCATTGTTGCTATGCCTTTTTCTATTTTGTTTGTTTTGTTATTAAATAAAAATTTTTAAAAAAGGATAAATTTGAGCCATTTGTAGGCAAATATATGCACCTTGAAATTATGACAATAAGTGAAGTAAATCGGACACACAAGCTTAAATATCACATGGTTCTCTTATGTGAGAAATCTAATATGTAAATAAAGTGCAAAATAAAGAACAGACATAGGAAATAGTAAGATGTGTCTTTGGCATTGGGAAAGAAATCAAAAGACTAGGGCATAGGGGAGGGAGAAGGAAAGAAAATTACTAAAAATTAGGGAAATTGTAAAGCTCTGTGTGCATGCACTGAGTCCCTACAAGGAATGTGATCAACATGTGTACACAAACGTGTACCAGCTGCATCACGCACTGCATTCAAATCCTGCCCAAGAGGTGCAGGGAGAGGACAGAAGAGGGTTTGAAAAAGAAACCGAGAAATGTTACGTACATGTACTACTTCCCCATGGTGAATGAAGCCATGACTAGATTATATAAATATCAGAATATGTGTGTGTGTTTGTGTGTGTGTGTGTGTGTGTAGGGGTGTGTCTGTGTGTTCTTTTACAAAGGTTCTAAGAATCCCCTGAAGGGAAAAGATTTTTAATAAATTATATTGAGAAAATTGGATGGCTATATGTCAAAAAAAATCGAGAAGGTCCTAAGATCCTTACATTATGTAGAATAACGAACTCCACAGTAAGCAAAGTTTTAAGCATGATAGCTGAATTCATAAGACTTTTAGAAAAAAAAATAAATTCTCTATGACCTTCACTTTGGCAATATTTTCTAGACATGTGTTACGGTTTAGATTTTAAAATCCCCCAAATATCTCATGTGCTCAGATTTTGGGCTTTCGAAGGTGATTTGCTCTGTGAGTGCTGTCTCATCAGAGGACAGGTCCTGGGAGGAAGAGATTCGCTTTTGGGTGTGGGCTGAACGCTCTGAAGATCCAGGCAATAGGAAGGCAAAGCCACTGACCCCAGCCCGCAGAAGTTAGAGGACCCATTCCTGTGAGAGGTGGAGAGCCAGGGACTGAGATGCCAAGGGCCGGTTGTAGTGAGAACACTGTGCTGTGCTGTGTGTGTGTGTGTACGTGCATGTGTGACATTCCCAAGATGACAGGGCAGGACAGCAGCTGGGAGGAAGTGAAAAACTCATCTGAGGAACCAAAGCACCCAAGTTACTAGCTCTTGCCTTTTCCTGTGTCGACATCAAAAGGAATAATCACTGTGGAAGCCTTAAAGAGAGAAAAGAAAAAAGGAAAAGGAGAAAAATGTTCATGTAGGCCCAGGATTTAGCTCAGTGGCCTAAGCATCTGCCTGGTAAGCACAAGGTCAGGAGTTTGATCCCTAGCACAAAAATAAGTAAATAAATAAATGTAGACAACATAGAAAATTTCAAACCATCCTACCCCAGTACTGCACAAATAAAACCATCCTTTAAAAAAATCATGTAACTGTACACAGTCGTGTGTGTGGTCACAGTTTAAACACCACTGTACTTCATTGTTCTCTCCTCATGCTCAGTCCTATAAAAAACTATTGGTGTGCCCCTCAGGCCTTAAGCTTTCCAAGTTTGGTTAACCATGCAGAGCTGCTTGGAAAGACTCATTCTGGACAGTGGATGACAGCAGACCAGTTTCACAATGGCACTGTGAAAAGAAAAGAAAGAAAAGAAAAGAAAAGAAAAGAAAAGAAAAGAAAAGGAAAGGAAAGGAAAGGAAAGGAAAGGAAAGGAAAGGAAAGGAAAGGAAAGGAAAGGAAAGAAAAAAAAGAAAAGAAAAGAAAAGAAAAGAAAAAGAAAGAAAAATGTTGCCTATCAGCTACTGTCATAATTATGGAGTTGGGAAAATGGTCTAAGTAAAGCTAAAAGTCTTGTTTGATGCAAAGGTTTCTATAATCCTAGCATTTCATAGGCGGAGACAGGAAAATTGCCATGAGTCCAAGGACAGCCTAAACTACATAGCAAAATCCTATCTCTCAAAAAAAAAAAGAACCCCCAAAAACAAAACAACAAAAGCAGCTGGGCACACAGTATGGATAATTATGCATCAGAAAGGTTACACTCATTTGGGCTCATATTCACTTCTTAATCTCCACCACTAGCCCTGAGAATTAGAAGGATTTGCACAAGGAATTTACAAGAGAAGGAGCCATGGTGTTGCTGGAAAAAGAGGCTCCCGCTGCAGAGCGCACCTTGGTACTGTTGGCCTGACCACACCTGGGCGCAGTCGGCTTCCTCTGAGTGACTCTTCCAGCCCATCTTGATGCACACCCAGAGACTGGAGTGCACAAGGGGTTCCCAAGAAATCGGGCACACATAGGGCACTGGACGCCTTGCACAGCCTTCAGCCCCCTCCAAACCCTAAACTTCCAGGGAATGGAACCCTAACCCCTGCACTTTCCTCTCAGGCTGTAAAGTCCAGGTCATTAATACCCCATCTCTGCCAGTGGGTGCTGATGAGTCCCCCAACCCAACCTCACCCCATCCAACCCCAAGCAATGGGGGAGCTTGATAGGGATCCAGATAATTTTCCAATAGAGAAACACTATAAATCTGCTTTATAACACAATTCCTGCACTACAGTTTTACTGCTAAATAAAGAAATTTTCTAAAATATCCATATGTACATCCCTGATCTTTAATCAGGATATTCATTCTATGCATGTGCAGGTGAACTCTGATTTCGTTCACCAAGTAAAGTTTGCTTTGTGTTTCACTCAATTATTTTATGATGCTTTCAGTGTTTTTTCTTTTGAAATAATAAAGTAAACTAATTTGCCATGTCAGTTTTTAGTCTACCAACTTGTTAGTCATAACATTATTGTCTCTATCCTTTTACTATTGGTTAAAGAACCCACATTTTTATGTTTGACTCCTTACGACCTAATGTAAATTTCTGCTTTTATCACTTCCGATAAATTTGGACTCTTCAAAAATAAAACTCTACTTATTCCTTTTTCTTTTGCATTTTGCAATATTTTACCCTGCATTTCTAATTTGTTACCAATAAATCCTCCACAATGATTATTGATACCTGCCTGCTGTTTTACAGTTCCCCTGTTCCTTTTTCCCTCTGAGGCATCCCGCTTCTTACAGAACTCTCCTATATGACTTTTGAGACAGGCCATCTGGCAGCACCGTTGCTTTTCTGTTCTCTGCTGTGACTTTAACTGTGTATGGAGCTTGAAAGAGAATCTCACTGGCTTTAGAGTAGTAGATTGGCAGTTATTTTATTCTTCAAGTTATAAAACCAATCATTCCACTTTTTTTCCCCCTCCTGTATTTTTTGCTAAGAAATTAGCTGTCAGTTCTCCATTTATACGTCTTGACATAAGTTTTTTCCTCAGAGAGTCTTGCCCTTCTTAGTCATTCAGTTACCAGTTTTCTGTTCTCTGCTGTGACTTTACAATATCAGCATTGTAAAGGTTACTTTACAATATCAGCATTTTAGTCCTCAAATAATCTCAGACCCTATGATGACTTTGGTGTTTTCCAGATTTTCCCCATTATGAGGGTGAAACAACATTTCTTGTAACTTTCTGCGTTATAAATAATATAAAAGCCTCAATGAATCATTATTAAATCATCTATAAATCAATGAAGAAACTGAAAGGGACACTAGAAACTTTCCAAATAAGTAATAATGAAAACACACAATGTCAAAGCACTGTTTGGGGAGAAATATATAGATTTAAATGTGGTTGCCTACTAGAAAATAGGTAATCACATTAAGTGTAAACTGATAAAAGCACAGATTGTTAGCAAAACAAAAAGAAGTAACTTTTAGAAGTACATCTAAGTAGGCCATGGTGGGTCACAAGTTTGAGACCAGTTTGGACAACTGAATGACTTCTCATGACCTTGTCTGACAAATGGGCTTGGAGTGTACCTCATTGTGAAAGCTCTGGGTTCAATCCACAGTACTGCAAATAATAATAATAACAGTAACAATGCATATCTGCTATATCAGATATAGCGTGCACAAATGCCATACCAGATCAAATCTGAATGGACACTAGTTTGAATGGACATTAGTTTGAATCACAATTGAATGGACACTAGTATGAATCAGGCAAAAATTTACAACCTTCTCTTAACCTTGCAGTGCCTTCTACTGCTGGCTCTGCTACAGGTTCCTGTGTCTTCCGCACTGATTCTGCACAGACGATTCCTCCCTTTCTATTACCAGGCGGACGGCAACAGCGTCTCAAATTGAGTGTGTATACGACTGAACAGTTAGTCTTGCCTGTACCTGGACCCGTACTATAGCATCTTCTTCCCACGCACTTCAAGTAGGTCAGGCCTCCAAAGGCAGCTTTCCTTGAGTCTTTCTTGCTCATGCACACCTTACACATCGTGCAGGTGTAAACTAGGACTCAGTGGCTTTAACTTCCAGGTGTACCCGCATCCCCAGCCCTGCTCAGCACCCGTCCTGCCCAGTGTTGTGGATGATTGATGCCAACTTCTTCTTTTTTTTTTTTGGTGCCTACTAAACAAATGTGTGAGTGAGTGGGCCAGACCACATAAGCAGTAGACTGCTCCATCTGTGGACCAAGACTGGGAAGCATGGGTCATGGTGGTTAATTGGGCCCTTACCTGCAGTTCCATATGTGACCGACATATGGTATAATGCAGGATTCACATCCTCCTTGACTAAGTTACACTGAGTCCCCACAAGGGACGTGGCTAGGAGGGCATCTGAAAGGTCTCTCTCTGAGGGTCACCCACCTTTTGTCTGTTGTGCTCCCATTCAAGGATACACAACATGCTCCACAGGAAGATAAAATGAGAACTAATTAGTTAAATCCCACAGTCCCTCACAGCAAGAAAAGGGGCTTCTATGGAATTAAAAATAAAACCAAACCACTCCTTGCATCTCAAAGAAAGAAAGAAAACAGGCCCATTCTTCCTGAGAATTCTGCCTTGGCTCCTTCTTCAGCCTCTGCAGCTGCTGCCAACACTTATCTCTTCACTCCCCACTCATCTAGTTCCAGCCAGTTGAACTGAGTCCAGCTAATCATTGCCTGCTTTGCCTGCAGAGGTCCTCCCTCAAGGCCTTCTGCTGACATACCTATCCTGGTCAGATGACTTTTTCTAACAACCAGCCAAGATAATTGTCAAAGATTTATTCTGAATTCCACATTTTGATTGAGAAAAAATTGAACTGTCAGCCCTGACAAATGAGTTGTTCCCTATCAGGCCTGAATAAGTAGGACAGATTGAATTCTATCAAATTGGGCCCCCAAGAGCCCATGGTTATTGCAAAAGTTTGGGGAAAACCTGTGACTTTTCTGGTAGACAATGCAACAAAACTTAAAATATTCCTTCTGTCAAAAATTTACCATCACCTGGGCAACTGGGGCTCCTGCCTCTCTCCCCTTCTGCCAGGCACAAACCTGTGGCCTGGGAAGATGTTTCCCTCACACCAAGCCAGTCAGTTGCCCTCTAGTTTAACTCTGCACTTCCAACTTTAACTGTTCCCTGAGAAAAGGATGACACCTGCATCAGTATAAGACAGATAAGACAATCCTGAATTTATAAAACTGCTCCTCCTAGAGATACAAACTAAAAGCACACCTTTGGACCTGGCCATCAGCCATGCCCCCTCACTAGAACCTCCAGTTCTGGCCTCAAAATCCAACTGACCTGGACTCAATCTCTCAGAAGTTCAAAAACATGTTTCCACTTCTAATCAATGACAAAAATCTGCTGAAATATCTGGCAGAAACTGGTTCAAAACAACAACAACAGCAATTTCATAAATTTCTTGGAGTTGCTGGCTGCTCTGTGCTGACTCAGAATGTCAGCCCCTGGGAGTGCTCAGTATCCTCCAAGGTTTGCCTCTCCCTTTTGTCTCCACCCTCTAACAGCCACTGTCTTTCTAATGAAAAAGCTAACAAGCTCACCTTCCTCTGAGCCCTCACTGTCCAGGTGCCACATGCTGCACTGGGCTGAACTTTTAGAAATGGATCCCTGACGGGTGCTAAGTACACTGCTTCTGAATGAAAGTAGTTCTGTTAGGAATAAAGTTCAATAGGCTAGATATGCTGTGGTCACCTTCAACAAACTATTTTACCCAACACTCCTCTACAGGGATGATCTGCACAGCAAACTGCTGTTCGGAAACCTGCCACCAACAATGCAAAATAATCTGATTCAGAACCTAAGCCCCCTTCAGTGACCCAAACACTTCAACTTTCAACCCCAGCCAGAAAAACTTTGGCCAATACTCCTGGAAGGTCAGAGCCAAATCTGCCCTTACCGTTGGTTCTACAAGCTGAAACCTCAATGCTACACCTGAACCACTGCAGGCAGCTCAGGTTTCAGCGTCTGTGTCACTAGCCCTGACTGACCTCATGCATTATAGTGGACTGTCCCCACTTAAAGACCAGCTATGTCTGTAAAGACTCCTTCACACACATATGACCCAGGTATGAATTAACGACCCTTCCAAGTTTCAGATATCCAGCCTTAAATTGGCTAAAAAATTTACCTGCACAGCTCACTCTAAAATGGCAAGGAACTCAAAGTCCTTCTCAGATCACTCTGGGCAGTCCACACACAGCTAAAGCCCGAGGCCAACATTCACAGGATAGCTCCATACCTATTCCACTTAATTTTTGTGTCTTTTCAGGCTATTAACTCAATTCCTTGCTTCCCTGCTCCCTTTTGCTAGCTGTGATTCTTGTTAATTAACCTGGATTCTGCTTACCCTATCACCCTGCTAGCTGTGTTTTGTTGTTGTTGTTGTTTTGTCTTAAATTCTATGGATGGTTGCCACCTCAAAATTTAGAAAAAATCAAACAAACCCTTAACAAAAATGTAATGATTGTCTGAGACACATCCAACACTCTCTTAGATCAAATTAACTCTCTCACTACCTCACCAAAATAATGTTACAGAACCGCCAGGACTAATTTCTAATTGGACCTTGTCTCAAAAGATCACATGTAATATTCCCAGCAAAAATTTGCCAGGAAAACTAAAAGACAGGGAAACATGGCAGAAAATGCTTCAGTTCGTTAGTTGCCCAGGTAATAGCTCCTGTTGCAATTCTGGTTGCCTCCATCTCTTAGAAACAAGCAGTCACTGTGGTGCATAGCTGGTCACTATGATGCACATTGTATAAACAAAGCCCCAATTAACAAGCCATTCTGCCTGTGTACTTCCTGCTTGCTTATCCCATATAAACCCTAGACCACCAAAGATTGGGACTTGGTGTTCGAGAAGTAACCCCAATCAGTACTTGGCAACACAAAATAAATCTGCCTCCAAATGAATCCTGGGTGTTTTGGTGTTTCTGCTTGCCACTGCAGTAAGTCCCTGGCCATGTGACCACAAAGGCCCTGCTTAGTCCTTCAGTCCCCCCTTTACACCCTCACTGCCACCAGGTTGCTGGGGGTTGAGCAGCTTTTCCTGCATCGTGCCCTTCCATCGTGCCATTTCTACCTTGGAGCCAGCTAACCATGGACTGGACCCTCCGAAACTGTGAGCCAGAATGAGCTTCTTTTCTGTGAATTGCAGATCGTGGGTAGTTTGTTCCAGCAACAGAAAAGTGACTGATAATCCCATCTTTTACAAGTCTTCAGTGGCTCCTTACTCATGGAGAATAAAGCTCAAAAAGCACATCTTTTAACATCCATTACAGCACTCAACTTTGGTTCCACTTCCATCATCAACCTCATCTTCTACTGCACACCCTTCACCTGCCTCCACTCAGGGTACCAAGGCATCTCCACAGCCCAGGGGAAAGCATGCCTGGCCTTCACACACACTTCCCCAGTCCGTGTCCAGGCCTCCTCCTGGCTCCCCTGGCTGCACAGCACACTTTTTCATGGCTTTCAGAGCCCGTTAACGCTACTTTGTTATCAAGAGCTTTTCTCCCTCACCCAAAACAGCAGCGCCAAGCTTGCCCAGCTTTGTCCCTGCTCTTCATGTTAGTTCATCTTATACTCAGCTGCTCAGCACTCTGTTCTGTATTTAGTCTTTTTATGGGCTGTTTCCCAAGCAGGCTGTGAGCTGTTCATAGGCAAGAAATGAAGCTTGTTTTGTTCAAAGCTCTGGCCCAGTTTCACTGCACACTGTTGGGTACAAGGTTGGAATTCAGTGGGTTAAACTGATCCATTGACTATATAGGTTAATGTTTTGTTCTGTTTTGGCTCAGCCAGGCCAGACATTCAGCATATTCACTGCTTATATTGTGTAAATTTTGACACAGCCCGAGCTCACGTACCTGGGTGTGTGCTGAGCCCATCTTTATTTGTGAGGGAGCCAGAAGAAATCCCTACTTATTGGCTGGTCTTCCCTGTATCTCCATCACTGTGTTCCCTAGGAGGGTAGGACTAGACAGGACACTGCTTCTTCTGTCACAGGAGGACTCTTTTGTTTCCTCCGTGAGAACCATTCTTGACTCTATTCAGGTACTTGATCACCATGGTATGGTCAACAACCACAGCAATGCACATGGCAACCAGCCCATGGGAAGCAAGGGGAATGGTTTGGAACAAACTGACCACTGGGTAGCCTGCTAAGGTCTAGCAAGCTTCAGTATGAAGTGCAGGGCCACCAGGAGCTCCTGTGTTTCTCTCTGTGGGAATCCAAGCCCTGCCTTGCAGGATCCTAGGAAAGAGCAGCTTCGTGAGCTCTGTGTCCTGATTCCAGAGGAGCTGCTTCGCTGTCCCTACATACTTGTGAGCACTAGGTGACCTGGAAAGACCCCAAGCTCCACTGCTTTTGTTTATCATTGCCATAATGATTATGGTTAAAGTTGCAGCGTGAATAAATTCAATAAGCAAAGAACTTAGATTTGGAAGACCCAGACTTGAAACTTATCTCTCACTGTTTCCTTTCTAAGTAATGCTGTACTAAAATTATTATTAAAGATATGGGAGTTAATGTCTTCACATACTCCTAAAGACTTAATAATTACTGGAAGGTAAGGAGTGGGAACTAGGAATCACGCTATAGAACCAGGGGGAAGGATACTTCCTAGAGGTTATAATCACATCTGCAAGAACCCATGTGAATTAGGTTTGACAAGAATTCATGGAGAGATTTATACAAGGGTAAATAATAGTGCAAAATCCGCAGAAATGAGAAATCATGAAAAAAATTCTGTAAGATATACATATGCATTGGATCAGCTTGTAGATTTGAGTGAATTAAATTATTAATGCATTAAAATTTTGCCTGCAAAACTAAATGTCAGTTTATTCCAAGTGTTATTAGGGGCAAAGCTAGAAATAAAGAAGCCTTTCAGCATGGAATCTCCTGGATTCCGGTAGCCGAAGAAGCACTCAATGGTTGACCCCCACCCTTAAATCAGGAGTTGTCCAGGCTGTATTAAAGCTCCTATGTTACTTGGCCACAGAAGAGGATGTTTCCAGTCCTTGTTTTTTTTCTCCCAGCAAATGTTAGCACATCCATAATGCAACCTGGCAGGAGTGTCCCAGGCTCCAAGTTGTCCTAGAAGTGCTTCCTACAAAATGATTTTCCACTTCATGGGGCAGGGGTGGGGAGGTGTGTGGCATCAAGAAATATATTTCTACTAGAAAGTCTCCTGCTAGCATGATTAAATTTAGCCTTTGTTGCAATATCTCAAGAGTATGAAACTCTACCACAGTGGCTTGCATTGCTGTCTGTGAGGCTTTCCACACTGAAAGAAGAGGTTTGAAAAATGCAGTATCACATCAGTCCATTAACAGTCATAAGGAGATCACACAAAGTGAAAAAAGGATTCTTCAATAACATTCCAGTTCATTGTTTGTGGTAATGAAACTTTTTATGTGAATTACCATAGATAAATATATTTATAAATTATTAAATGCATGGCACATATTTTAAGTATTTTTTTGGTATTTTTACTGATTATCCTTTCTAAAATTCATTTTTAACAAATACTTACTCAGTGCTACGTTTACACTGGAAAGGGAGTACTTTAGTGTGAAAAGTAAACCAGACAAACACTTTCAGGATGGCTGTGGGCGAGGAAGGCAGGCAGAAAAGAACAAGTGGAAAGGCACAGAGAGGACTTTGAAGTTGAAGCAGTAAGGGGATGAACATGAGAGTTTTAATCTTCCTGACACAAAATTTCAAACACAGAATATGGATCGTCCTTTTTTGAGAGCATTGAATACAATAATGCACCTCCATATGATTGTGGGCTGGACATAGGGATTTCCTCCCAAATGATAAAAGATGAAAAATACAAAAATAATAACTTTTCATTAACATAAGCTGGCAGATGCCCCCTTCACCAAAGGGTTTCAAGTCACCATAACTGGTAAAAATCCAGTTATCTCCTGGCCTTCAGGGTGGTTTTGAGAAAAGAGTACTTCCCTGCATAATATTTCATCCCAAATCAACAACCCCAGCCTAATTAGGGAAAATACCAGATAAACACATATTTGAGATGTATTTTAGAGGTAAGTTTGACAAGATTTGGAAATGGGTTGTCTATGGAAAGTGGGGGATGTTAGCAATTAATCTAAGTCATCATTTCTGGTTGAAACAGATGATTTTGTTGGGTTTGTTACTGCTGTAGATAAAACTGGCTTGAGGCTGTTTTGGTTTGGAAATCCCACCGCTGAAGTAGGCATTTGCTGTGGTAGTGTCTTTAAGCTTGTGTGTGCATTTTGCCTTGCTTTTATTTGTAAGATGAGAAGTACAGATCCTGCTTATTACGGATAAAAAGACTGCCCACCTGTCTTGCCAGGATTAGGTACCCCAGATGCGTACACAACTTAATGGGGGTGTATACATCCTGATTCCACCTAAAGATGTAACAGTCACAGTAAATGGGTAGGATGACAAAAAGCACCAAATTTTTCTTTTACTTTTAAGGGGAAATTAAGTTGGTCTCTTTTTGGTGCTTAATAGGCCTCCAATAATGAGACACTGTAATTCATTTAATCCTGTATTGTTTCAGTTTTGCATTCACTGCCATGCAGTTATAGTCTGATAGTTTTGCATACATGCATTAATTTATGTCCAGTGTTATGCTTTTTCTCTCTTTTGTGGGACTTTTATTTTTATGCTATTTATAATTTGATTTTTGATATACATATTTTCTGTTAAAGTTTCTCTCATGTAGCTAAAAAGAGTCAGGGCATAAATAAATAAAGTAGTTGAGTTTGTAGGAACTCATTTAATCATGAACTCATTACTCCTGATTCATAGCCATTATGATAAATCACTCAAAATTTACAATTTAATATGAAATAATTATGAATTATTTGAAAACACAGAAAAAATTCTTAATGGTGCCATTAATTTACACTTTTTATTTTTTCTTAAGGATTTCACTTGGGAAAGTGGCTGAGCTGCCGACATCGTAGTTCTAACTTTGTCAGAGAATTTTAATGATTTAACTGGTAACTTCTTATGCCAGCCAGGAAAAAAAACTGCTGTACTTAAATAATTAAGCAAAAACACATTAATCAAATATAATTATGTTTTCACTCATTGGATATATGATTATGCAATTGTATGGTTGTTTCTGATTTAGGAAGGAGTGAAATTAGTTGAGAAAATGTATCTCTCTGTTATGCAAAATTAATGTGCACCTTGTAATGGGAAAATTTCCAGTCATGATGGTTCTTGTGAAAACAGAGTAATGGACAAATACCAGCATTAGCTGGCACTTGGTAGACACTGTGTGTCATGGTCCTGCTAAGTCACAAATGTGGGCTTCCATCTAATGTGCTATCCCCAATAACTCCATCAGGTTGGTTATTTTTACCTCATCTATAAGGAAAATAATTATTCAGCTTGGACTAATAACTCATACCTTTCAGAAGCTGAACTTGAATTTAGGTAGAATGGTGATATATGACAGTGAGATTTCTATGAACTAAAACCTTCTACTCCTTGCTCCTGATCCCCACTGATTTTGCCCTAAATAAAATTGCCCATCATTAATGTCTGGACTGTGGCCTTGACATGCAAGCTAGTCATCTTTGTTTAGGTCTCTACTCCGTCCTTCATGGCAGGTGACTGGGACAGGGCAGCTTCTCAGCACACAAGACTCAAATTTAATCCTAGGGCAGCCTGAGTCTCTGCATCTGGCATTGCATGCACTTGTCCTGGTAGCTCATGCCCTGTGCCTCGTTCCTGCCTCCTTTTCTAGTCAAAAGTCCTGCTGTACCAGTCATGGAAGAGTTAGTTACGTTTGCCAGTTGGACCTCCGTATCGAGTGATGTTTGAAAAGTGTGCGTGTTGGGAATGGAGGCTGGGCTCTCTAGATCCAGGTTCAATGCCAACTCAGAAATGCTGACTTCAGTTTCCCTGGAAGTGTTCCTGTCTTCTTCCTCCCAGTGTAGTGCTCCTGTCAAGTTTGGCTTTTCTAAAAATGTGTCAGTTTTTTTTTCTCATCTTCCCATTATCAGAGCAAGAAATCTATTTTATTTCTTTTTGTAGAACCGAGGTCCCACACCAATTGGCTCATTCTGGACCTGTGTTCAGTGACAGAGGATGTAGATGAAGAGGGTCAGGAGAGCACGATGACTGACTGACTTTCATGGAGGAGTAAAGGAAGCTAAGAGCAGAAGTGAAGGTGGAGGACCAGGGAGTGACATTGTCACAGGTTCACAGAGCCTTTCCTCTATCCAGCACCTGTGTTTCTCTGCCTGAGTCTTCTCCTAGTCAAACGGCCTTAGGCACAACCTGGGAAGCTCCACAAGCCTACTCTTAGTGATCCAGAGAGTCACATCGGCCAGTGAGGGATGGCCTGCCGCTACCAGGCCACCCAGCTTGGGGTATGTTGGTTAGTTGTCCCATGAGATCCTCAACACTGAATATACTCAGGAGTGCACCTTACCAAGAGCTTGCCTTCCCCGTTACAAGGATAGCATACTGAACAAATGGCTGGACTTTAATTCCTTACACACAGTCAACTTCTCCAGGGCCCAAATTCAGACAGGCACCATAGCAAAGGCACTGAGCTCTGGAGGGAAGACCAGCCTGCCTTGCCATGCAAACCCATAATTCCAAAGCAAGCCTATTAGTTTGGAAATTTCTCCCTGAGTTCTTCCCAGTGAGTCCCCATTGGGAAAGTTAGAGAGGATTGGGTGCTTCTATGAGATGTTTAGAATATATCCAGATCCCCGTCCCCAAGAAATGTTCAAAAAAATATTGAGAAATATTTTCTTCTATTATTTGTTGGTTGTGACAGTTGGGGTACAGTGTCAACCACATTAGCTTTAGGGTCTTCCCCATAGATTGGTGGGGATGCTTGGGTGGGTCAGGAAGGAGTGGCCTTGTATTACTCTAGCACTCTTTGCCTGCTCTCCTTCCTGGCTGGCCATGAACTATGCCATCACATCGTGGTGTCTCTTCCTTGGAGCAACATTACCATGGACTGAATCCCTCAAACTGTGAGCCAAATTAAACCTCTACTCCTTTAAATTGTGAGCAACTGGTATTATGCCCAGCAATAGGAAAGCTAATATAAGACTAATTGGCAATATTTATTATGAATGTCTTAGTAGGTGTCTACTTCTTTTCAGAAATCATGGATTTTGATACATGTATTTCCTTCAGTGTTATCATAAACTCCCATTTTCTTTGTGCATTCTTTATTGTTCTGAATAGATAAACTTAGACCCTTATTCAGTCAGTTAAAGAAGCCTCTTTATGCATCACTGAAGATTTGCAGGTACAAATCAACAGGTGTTCAGGAATTGAGGGAGGGACTGAGAAAACATCCAAGGGAAGGACACTGAATTTGTCATTCACACTGCTCAGAATCCTTGCTAATACTAGGTATTTTTCTTATATATCAATAATGTTATTTCTTGTAAACATTTTCAAACACTTCTGTCAGAGTTCGCATCATGAGATATATAGTAATGAAATCAACCAAGACCTCTCCCCTAAGGACTATAAAGTCTATAGTGCATTACAGAAAGTAGTTTAAAACATAATACTGGAGTTTAGAGCGAGTTTGTAAGGAAATAGATAATATGATAACTACAGCTCTTTTACTCTGAGTGATTACACATTTCTTAAGAACTTTCTAAGGAAAGTGTCAGTTTAGTAAATATTCTGGCCAGTCATATATAAGCTTGAGGTTTTACTAATCTCAACAAAGATACATGAAATAGAAATAATTAAGGTCTGAAATTTTTGTCTCCATAATGAGGCTATGTACGTACACATTTATAAACCAACAGCAGTAGAACCTGATGGCTGACACAAGAGGCTGGAATGATATTTTGGGATATAGTAGCAGAGAACATTCCTAGCTTGAAGAAGAGTCCATCATGGAAATCACTCTTAACAAGAGAATGGAAGGGTCAAAGGTCATGTCTGGATTGTAAGAGTAACCAAGGACAAGGGTGTGAAAGGTGACCAATGATTCATTTTGGTTGAAGAGTAGGATGGGGAAAGTAAAGGAAAAATCCTTCTAACTCTGATTATACTGTGACATTCTCTGCAGCAAGTTTCCTTTTTCATCTTTGCAACCACAGAACTTGGAGAATGACAGAGACTCAGCAGTCTTTAGTTGAGCAAAGGAACGTCTGTTTCTTGAATGACCAATTCAAAGAGTAGGATAGTCATGCACAAATGTTTGCCATTCTCCAAGTTCAAAGCACTTAATGATTGGAGAAAAATGCAAGATATTTTCAGATACTAAAAGCACCAAAAATTCCCTTTAGAAAGAAAAATTGAGGATGTTCTCCAGGACAACTATAGGGAACCAGGGAAATATAAGGCCATTTTTGTCTGGAATATCATTGTATTTGGTCAGTTTCACATTGATAAGGTAAAACACCCAACACACAATCTAGAAGAAGAGTTTCTTTTAGAATCACAGTTTCAAAGGCTTCAGTCCACAGTCCATGGACTGTGTGGCACAAATGCTCCTGGGGAAAGGATGTGTCCATGGAATGGTGCTCACCTGTGGCAGCCAGGAGACAGAGCAAGCAAGGACAAGCCCCAGAAGCAGAGTCCAGGGACCACATGCACTCCCCAAAGTCATGACCCACCCAGACACACATGTAGTGAACTTTACTAATTTCTAAGTATCTCTTAAGCCAACCATGCTGATAAGCAGATCTAGAAGGAAAGATTGAAGGACTCATTACTCAATACGAAATATTATCTCTTGGAGAAACATGTGATGTAAAACTAAGCTAAAATTAAATGTAAGCATTACTTCTAAAATGTAAAGCAACATACAGATACATGTCTGTGCCTGCAACTGGACTTTTATCTGCATCTACTTGCATGTACATATATTTACATCATTTATATCCACATTCTATTACTGCAGCTGAATTCTTGAATCTAAATATGTATCTTTTTAATTTTCTAAAATATTCTTACTACTCTTCACTTTTATAAGATTGTTGCTATCCAGAACTAATAGGAATAATAGGTCACATATTGTGGGCATATTATATATGTAGATTTTATTATTCATAGAATGAAGCCAATTAAACCAAGAAAAAAACAGAGTAGAGAATACTTTATCAGCATTCAGATCTGAGAGGAAGGTCTCAGAGTGGGTACCTGGTTGCACAAAACACAGCATAGCATAAAAATGAATTTATTAACAATAACCAATACTTAGGGCAGATTCTAAGGGTCACTAGAGTTGAGAAATAAAGGATTTAGCTCACTACCTTAGCTTAGAAGGTCAGAAATTATGCAGCTGTAATTGTTAACCTCAGTGCCTGTGTGAAATATTTCAGGGCAGTGCACTCAAAGTCAATGAACTATCTGCCAGAAAGTCACTTGTAGTGACTGTTAAAATGTGGATAATTAAACTCATTGTGACAGAATTCTTGACACAAGCACCTGGGTATCTGCCTAAAGGTCCCACATGATTCTTAAATATGCAGAAGATTAGAAACAATTCTAGACATTCAACCCATTAAAATATATGATGAACTCAATTTGTTTTGGTTTTCTCTTGTGGATTTTGAAATCATGATAATCATAATTGAGCTACAATCATATGCACTTTGGTATCACTTTTATGTCTACTTGCATCTCCATCTTTCATCAAATAACTTTTTTCAGTGAGGTTGATCTAGCAAATATCTCAGGGAACTACAGGACATAGAAAGTTACATTCTTCAGTATAACACCTGCACTTTTTTTTAAAGAAGACATTTCTGACAGCAAAATATGTCACAGAAGTTCAACCAGTGAGTCTAGTTTTGATTGCATAGCATCACAAATCCCACTGATGCTACAAATTTCCTGGTCCTTATTCAGAAAATATGCACATTTTTGATTACACTATGTATTTATTTCATACCCAGTGTTTTAGTGGGTTAGTACTTTTTTCATTTCATTGGGTTAGCTGAGATAAAATACCTAATGCTCAAAGTTAAGTGAAGAAAAGTTTATTTGGTTCACATTTTGTAGAGGTTTCGGTCCATAATTGGCTTGCTTCAAGGCATGGTGGCATTGTAGATATGCATCACAGAGGAGAAATAGTTGACAGCAGGCAGAAAATACTAAAGCAAGCAAGGGAACTTAGCAGCCTCTTTCTGCCCTTTTTGTACTCTATCTAGGCTACTGGGATTAGGGTGATACCAAATCAATCAGGGACTGACTTAGTAATGATACATCCTTAATCCGAGCATCACATACTCTAGATTCAGCCGCCTCTGAACAAGTTCCACCTGTGACTGTATGAGGCTTTTGGGTAATATCTGGACACAAGCCATAACATTCCACCCTTGGACTCCCAAAGACTCATGTGCATCCCTTTATGCAAAAGACATTTAGTCCATTCCCAAGAGTCGACAAAATCTAACAGTTTCAGCATTGCTGAGAAGTTCAAGTCCAAAGTTTCCTCTGAGGTTTAAGGCAAACTCTTAGCTGCAAGATAACCATAACCATTGGAATAGGTATAAATAGGAGAATAGAAAGGAACAGGACCAAAGCAAGTCCAATATCTAGCAAGGCAAATGTTAGGTTTTATAGTTCCATGTGCTGCATCCCAGGCCATCTTTGGCAGGATGTGAGCTCCAAAGGGCTTGGGTGGCTCCACTCCTACAGCACTTCCAGCGGTTGCACCTCCATGGCTTCTCCATGGAGGGTTAGATCTGCTCCTTCCTTGAAGATTTCATCAGATGATTTATGCTCCTGGTTTCTCCAAACTTCTGAGTCTCCACTGAATCTTCAGTTTCACACTCACAGCTTCACACACTGCCCTCTCAGGGGCACACTGCCTGGCCTCTCAGCTCTTCCAAAATCTGGGTAGAAGCCTTCATGACCCCACAACTCTTTCATTCTGTATGAACCTAAAACCAGCACCATATGGATGTTGCCAGATTCTGCCACCAAGAGCAGTAGCCAGGTTTCCTTCTTTCTCAGCTATAGGGGGTAAGCGCCTATGAACCAAATATTGAGCAACAGAATAGCTCCATGATGTTCTGGAACATGATGCTCCAGGGCTCTCTTCTCAAAGCAAAATTCTCAAAGCAAAATTCTTTCACTTTTGCAACACTGAAGCTGCAAAGGCTGGAATCCCAATAATTCTTGAGATGTGCACAGGCTATCTCTCCTGTTGTCTTATGAAATATTTGACTTTTTCTTGATAGTCTTTTTATTTGCCAATTTCTCTTCTGTTCCATTTTTGCTGATTCTAATGTTACTGGAGTTTCTGTTTGGTCAGACACAGTATTTTTAATCATTCTGCTTTGTTCTTTGCTCTTGACTCATTAATTTATCTAAAAGCCTGCAAAAATAGCCATGCCACTGCCTCAACATTAGACTGCCTTGAAATTTCTTCTGCAAGATTAATTATTCTGCCTCCATTAGTCATAGTTTCAGGCAAAGTCTATGGATATGAGAAAAATGCAGGTCAACTTTCTGCCAAGAAATAACACATATTGTCTGGAACATAAGAGCCAATGCAGTCCATCTTCCCAGCAGAAACCTGCTGAGCCTGGTCTTCATCAGCAGGCTCTCTATGAGCTTTGTTGTCCTCTGATCTTTGACCAGAATCTCTCATCAAGTATCACCTAAGTGGTTCCAGCTATACTTTTTCAGCTGCCATCTCTAAAGGTTTCCAAACTCTTCCCACAAGCCAGTCCTAAAGGTTTCCAAGCCATGTGGTCAGGTATAGTCACAGCAAGGACCATAATTCTCTGGTACTAAATTCTCTTCTATTTACTTTTCTTTGTTGTTGCTGAAATAGAACACCTGGCCCCTAAAATTAAGGGAGGAAAGGTTTATCTGGCTTACAGTGTGTCGAGATTTCAGTCTATAATTGGCTGACTCCAAGGCTGGGGAGCATGGCAGTCAGGCACCACAGAGGAAAAATAGCTCATGGTTGGCAAAAGATACTAAGGCAACAAGTAGACTTAGTAGCTCTGTTCTGCCCATTTTGCACTCTGTATAAACTACTGAGATTAGGATGGTGATGAGCCAGTGGACTGATTTAGTAATCACACATCCTTAATCCTAGCATCACACACTCTAGATTCACCCTTCTCTGAACAAGTCCCACCTATGATGCATGAGGCTTTGGGAGGACATCTAGACACAAACAACAACAGATGGTCACAACAAATGTGGGGATATTTGATAGTGAGATGCAAGAAGTAACTATGGAACCAAAATCTTCTTGTATTCTGTGAAAAGAGGTTGGATTGTCATTCTAGAGATTTGGGTAAGATTTAGAGAACTTTGAAATTTTTCCAGTCAAAGCTACATCAGACTCATACAGTGTAGCATAACATAATGTAACATAATACAGTGTAATGTAACTTAACATAATGTAAACTCCAAGGTACAGAAAAGAGAGAGACAATGATTTTTGCAGGTGGCAGGCATATGCCACACCAGCATAGCAACTGGCAGAACTTGCAGTGTAAACGACCCTCTGTGGTCCAATTTCATAGCAAATAGAAGTAGCAACAACTAATACAGAAAAAACATCATTCAAAACATGAGTAGCCCATGTGCCGATTACACCTTGAAGCACATCTTGGATCAAAGGCAAATGCAAAACATAACTTCAGAGCTTTGAAGAAATAATAATAAAAAATAGACATATACCAATTTGGTACAGAGCACATGGTGCAGTGTTTGGAGGATATTTCACATAATTAAAATCCTTATACCATATAAGAATTATTAAACTACAAAACTCAATGTGCAGTTTAAAAAAATGTTTAGAAACATAAAAAATGCCAACAAGGCAAATTACAAGAAACAAAAATGAGTAGAATAAGAGAAATAAAATTGGAGACTAAAACTAGAAATTTTGAGATTAAATCTTTCAAATGACTAAGAGTGCCTGTAACAAGGTAGTGTAATACAAAAGCAAAAGACTAATTCAAAAAGATCAGATCAATTTACAAAATCAAAAGATGGGAAAGAATTATCAAAACAAATGCATAGTCACAGACCACCTTGTTTGCAGCTACATAAATAATTTATAAATCTAAGTGAGATACATAATCTTGGGGAAAAATCACTCTGCTCAAATTGATTGCAATAGAGGTGTAGTGTCTGAAGAGCTCCTGTTCATGGAAGAGACAGAGTCAGGTCAAAACATTCCCTGGGGCAGTAACTGTGGGGTCGGGAATTGTCACTGGGATCCCCCAGAACTTGAAAGCTAAGATAAATAGGGTGCTCCTGCACTGCAAGAAAATGCCAACTGTCATTTGAAGAAGGGGATGTACAGACATTAGGAGATGCGGTGTGGGGGGTGGGGATGGGGGACTGACCAAACCTTCTTAAATACTGCAGAGGGACACAGTGTGCTATCTTTCTACTATGTTTCACCACCAACACAAACAAGAATAATAAATCAATATAACTGTGTTTGTAAAACTGAAAAAAGAAGAAGAGTGGGAGGTTCAAGATAATATCCCATAAATGTCTGTGCAGAGGACACCGGGTGACGGGAAGAGCAGATGGGGGAGGAATGGTGTGAGTGGCCACACCATGTCACTCAAGAGAGTCCTGTAACACTGCTGACTTCCAGTGCCACCGAATGTGACCGTGTATGTGTAATTTTTGCAGGACTGAAGACTCAGCCCAAGGTCTAACCTGAGCTAGAGCCGCAGTACTTTTTAAATTTTGAGACAGGATCTTGCAAAGTCACTAAGTTTGCTGGTCTGGGCTGGAAGTTGCAAGATGCCTGCCTCTTCTTCTTGGAGTATCAGGGTTACGTGCATGTGCCAACACCGCCAGCTGAATCTGACCTTATTGGGAAGTAGGGCCCTTAGGAGAACTTTGCTCAAAGACCCCCTAAATAGGAAGACTATGTGAAGAGGTGCAGGGAGGCAGTCCCTGAAGAAGAAGTGTGAAGGATGCACTGACGCACACCAGCGAAAGGCCAGAGAGGCCACAAAACTCAGAAGTCAGGAAGAAGTGTGGAAGGACCCTCTGCAGGTCTCAGAGCAAGGGGGACCCTGCCAGTACCCTGACTGTGGATTTCCAGTCCCCACAACCAGGATGCAGTGTCTGCTTCTTGCAACCATCTGTTAGTAGTGTCTGTGTGCAGCAACGCTAAGAAATAAATTCAGATTTCATAAGATGAAGCATTTCCTTCTCAGGAGGAGGAAATTCTGAATGCATCAACAGCTAATAATGAGGCTTCGAAGTGGATAAAGCAAAAATTAATGCTAGAAATGAAAAGAAACAAAAGAGAAATAAAAAACAAATTAAATCAGAAATTTTAATAAGTGAGCAAAATAGGCAAAAATGAGAAAGCATATTAAGTACCTAAATGATATTATTAAACAGTTAATAAAATTGTCATTCATAAAACATATCCTTTAACACAAAATGTGAAGCAAATTGTAACATAAAATTGAATGTGAACTCTCCCCAATTATCATAAAAGTCCTTATGCTAAGGAATCTTTCTCAAATTTATATTTTGCCTATAATTTTATCTTAAACTTATATCTTTTTTGCTACTTATCTGTTTCAAAGTGCTGAAAATGCATGAATGCTTAAAAATATTACTAATCAATATTTGTGGAAAAAGTCATAATTTAATAACTTGTGTATCAAAATTGTTTGCAATTTTTAAGTTCCTAACAAATAAACAAATCATGCGTGTGCAGAAATAAAGTTCTGAGGTCATGTTTTGTACATTTGGATTGCAAATTTTATTTTACAGATTTAAAATTTCTAAAGTAAAATTTCTACAGTGATGTGTACATATAAGTGTTTGGTTCCACTGAATCTGAACTAAAATTTTATCAAAAATTTTGTTCGTAGAGATGGAAGAGCCGACATGACTTTATTCACAAAGGACTGCTCCCAGCTGTCACATCCCACACTCAACACCTCCATCGTGGCTCTGAGACCTCTTTGCATTGTTTGAGCTTGGCTATATGGTGACTGATTCATAGAGTTCCACTTTATATAGTATTTATAGACTTTTGAGTTCTAGTCACACAATTATTTTAGTAAATAACTATTACTTCTACGCTATCTGCAGCAATATTCATAAATACAAAATAATTGATGTAGCAATGTATTTATTAGAGTGTTATATATGCTAACAAGCCATCCAACATAACTTAAATATGGGTAATACTAGAGTTAATAATCATACCCAGTCTCAAAAACCACCCTAAGACAACATCCACAAATCATTCGTAAAAAGTTTTCTTAATCATAAGAGAAAAACAAATATGAGGTATGTAAGCTCCACAGATCTGTAAAATATACACAGGAAAGACAATGACAGAACAGTGGCTTAATAAATTAGTGCAGATATGTAATTTACAATATATCACCTAAGTGTTTTGTATCAAATATATTCTCCTACAGCAAAAACAAAACAACATTTAAATTAAAAAAAGATATATTTCAAAAGAAAAAGAACCCACTGAAGGAGAGAAAATAAACAGGAATTCTAGGACTCCTTATTGTGACTGTGAGAAAGTTGTTTAGAGAAAAATTAAATCAGACATTCTACTGACCTGTGACAGTGTGAAGTGTCTATAAGGTTTAACGCTAGCCTGTTTGTAGATCTTCCAGGGTCAGATTGGCATGATCGTAAGTAAATGATAAGTTCTCACTGATGTCTATTCAAAAGGCTTTCTATCCTCTTAGAAATAGCTTCTGAAATATGCTATATAAAGATTAAAGTAGAGCAAAATACAAGATGCATAGTAGGATATGTGCATGTACTGATTCCCCACAAGGAGGACAAACATCATGAGCTACAAACATGTACTGATAAAAATACAAGCTAAAAAAACATATATAATATTTCTTTTTAGAAAAATATTGATAACAAGCAATATAACTTATCAGAAAAAAATTATTAGATAAGTGTTAGCACCCCTAAAAATACCAAGTATTTTGTTACTGAAATCTCAAGTTTTATACATGTCGGTTACCTTTGGGAGAAAGAAGTCATCAGACCACTTCCACAGAACCCCAGGAAAATGAATACCTCCACTCATCTTCTTGCCATTCTCTGATCTCTTGCAAAAATTCACCATTACTTCAACTCTACTGGATGTTAGGAAGTTAGTGGACAATTAATACAAGTAGAATTAATACAACCCTTGCACTTACTGTGATCCCTACATTAACTCAACCAATACTACTGGAACACTCCAGGGTGAAGGGGGAAGCTGTGCAAAAGGACACACGTGTGGAAGCTTCCTTCCACAGTGGCTAGTGCCTCTCTTTGGCAGAGGTGGCATGTCTGTGTTGCACAGATTTTTGTGGCAGTGTGGCATTCCAGGTTTGCTTATGCAAGGAATTATGCAGACGTCTGAGACACCACAGGACTGCGTGACATTTGTCAAGCCTTGTGACATGGTGGTGTCTGGTTATGTGGTTTCCAAAGGTGAAAAGGAAATGACTTAGTTGCTTCTCCCAGGGTCACCAAATTCAGATAATTTTCTCCCTTGACAGTAAAGACAAAGAAACCGAGAGCCTCTCAATCCCTTGGTTATAATGGAGACAGGCAAAAGCCTGTAGTGTGTAGGAAGATACAGTCCTTGTGAGCATCAAGCAATGTCCATTTCCTTGTTCCTTTTTGCTTGGTAGTTTTGACATTTATTGATGGTTCTTGCTCTAAAGAAATACTTCCTTAAGGATCTCAAAGTTGCGCCTTTCCACCTTTCTGTTTGATGTTTTTATGTTCATAGACCCCATCCTCATCCACTGGTGACACCCGATTCTTTAGGTAAAGGACAACTCTAGCCTCTTTAATTACCAATTTATAGATTAAAGTGTTGGAATTTTAGCCATCTCCAATAGTAGTAAATTACTATATTGCTTTTTACTTTCTATTTTTAAAATGGTTGCTTCCAAGATCTGGCTATTTGAACATTTCTGGGGGCAAAGGTCAACAAAATCCTTTCTCCTTCTGCCTGAGACTCTGACTGTGAGTTAACATCTCTGGAAATAGACAAAGAAGGCAAATTACTAAGTCACATTGCTTGCAGTACAAATTTGCCACTCATTAGTGTGGTCTGGAGTAGTAAAACGGGATGCACAGCCTCAGCTCCGTGGTCTCCAAGTGCATTAACTCTTGGGACAGCTCCATACTCACAGCCTTCGTCTGCAGAATGCTGTCCCAAGAGATAGCAACTCTGGGAGGGAATACGGTTTCCAAGACAGTGAAGCCCCGTGTCTTCCCGTGTGATCTCTTCTCTAGGAATCTGACTGGCCTGGTGTGCAGCTCTAGCCCCTGCCCAGAAGAGGAAGCTCCATGTTGCCCTGCAGACAAGCTCATCAACAAGCCTGGCCAGTCACGCTGAGGAACCCAAAGTCTGGGGGACCCTCAGAAGACCCTCAGCGGAGAGCACTCCCTCCCTCCCACTGGAACAGGATCCCGTTACTAAACCCACCCACTGTCCATGTTCCCATCTGGATGAAGTTGGATTTCCTCAAGGAAAGCTCTGGTTCTTTTGGGGGGGGGGATAAATGTACAAAAATAGACAGATTGCCTGCTGGAGAGAACTTTGCTAAGACAGAATTAGAGATTCTAGAGTTTTTCTTAGGAAGAAATGTATGATTTTAAAAACCCCAAATTCGTTATAATAATTCTAATTAAAATTCAACGTTGAGACAATACACAGCTCCTCGGTATTTGTAGCTCTTCCCTTTTCTGATGACATCAACACAATGACTTCTGTGCTTTCTCTTACACTATCAACATAATTTGAAATTAATGACAGCAATAATTATATTGTTAATAAGACCATTGAACATATTACGATTTCATGTTACTGTTCTTAGGGCCTCTGATTATAGCTGATGAATTCTGATAGATGTGCTATTTTCTAGATGGTTAGAAACAATTCTTTACTTCTTGTACTACCATATTAATTTGATATAGAATTATGTTCTTTTCCCACATATGCTCATTTTACTTTCCATATAAATTCATTTTAAACAAGTAAAATACTTATGTGGTTTAAATAAAAATTACATTGCATGTATATATTTCAAGATATGGACCAGTCTTTTGCGAATATGTCAATTTAACCCATTTTCATAGTAAGTGTAACAGAGTAATTAAGTAAGTTTACTCTATAATCAAATGAACAGAATTTGGTTTCCAGCTGTGCACTATCCTGGGTGATTATTTAACAGCTCTACTTCAGTTTTCCTACTTGTTCACTGAGAACAAAAATATTTTAAAATATCTGAGCACAACAATATGCATTATTATGTAGATCCTATATATAATGTATTATAAAACAATGCATTGATCAATATATGTTAGATAAATTTGTGAGTATTGACATTATATAGTCATCTACATGTTAAAATAATAAATTACAGAAAATAAATCAAGCCAAAATTCCAACCTATTGATCATATTGAATTACTTAGGAAGCTAATTTAGCTGGTGAGTCTTGGTGATATAAAGGTACTGGTTAAAGAACTGGACTATTTAGATGTTGTTTCTGGTAGATAGCACCGGTTTAAGGTGGTTCTGAGAAAAGGTAACTTCCTGTTTAGGGAAATGATGGACAATAAAAGTTAAAAATTACTTAGGAAAGATCAAACTCTATGTTTTCCTGGTAAACCTTGAAATTTTTCTCCAGGTTTAGGAAGGATCAAACTCTACGTTTGCCTGATGAACCTTGAAATTTTTCTCCAGGCTGGCTGTGTGTTAAGGCTGCTGCTCTGGTTCATCTGTAGTCCGGCAAGATTTCTGGCAAATCTGACAGCCTTGACTCCACATACTTCTCCCCTCCTGCCTGCAAATAAGAACACTCTGCAGTGACCACGTGCTGTCACACACTGTCCACACTGCAGACTCCTTTACTTGTCATTTTCCCCTGAATCTTTACTTCACCCCTTGTGTGTTAATTCACCTTCCTTTTAAGGACAAAAATGCAGACAGGTAACAAGAGACCTTGGTTTTAAATATTTAGAAAAGGGTTTGCCATAGGTACTTGTGTTTGTTTGAGCAAAGAATTGATCCAAAGAGAGAACAGAAATCATCCTGCCTGAGGGAGGGAACCCTTTTCAGGGCAAGCAGAAGGTAAGGAAGAATTTTAAGTGCTAAGGAACAATTGCAGAACCACATACACTGTGAGCTAAGATGACACCTGTGTAACCAGAGTTACGGTCACTCACACCCATACATTCTGGGGTTCTGAGCTTCTCAGAGAGAAGCTTCACTCACCCTGTGAAGACAGAGCACCAGTGGCAGTATTTTCTACTTGTGTTCCACAGTTTTATTTCCCTACTGCATATTTGGTCACTAACGCACTGTGCTTTCTAAGCCAAAAGATTTAGTTTCACCCTTCCTTTGATAATATTCTTTTTCTTCACCGAATTATGGTTAGCAGAGTCACAGATCATCCAAATTTATAGTCTAGAGTCAGCAAAAGTACAAAACAATGCAAAATAATATAAAATAGAGATGGAAAAAAGGAGAAGGTAGGGATGTATTGTGGGGGATGGGAAGATTAAAAAAACAAAGAAAGGTCATGCTTATTAATTAGCCTTCAAATACACATTGCATAACAAGGTTAATATAAGCTGCCACTTCATGGGTTACATGAGGAGTGAGATTGACGACACCTGTTGGAAGCCTGGTCATTTTTAGGAACCATTAGTGATACTGACACAAATTAGAATCATAAGAAGAAAGAATGGAAAGCATCTCTAGAAAGCTGAAATCCAGGAAACTTGTCAAAGAACAGAGTCCAGGACATGAAGAGCAAGAAGTTGCTGAAATTCACTCAGACAAGGAAAGTGTAGACATAGGACCCTCCTGGGTTTATGGCAGAAGCAGAGCAGAGGGTGTAGAGGGGCTCACATTCAGATGCCGATGAGTGCGGCTTTCAGTCACAAGGAGACAGAGTGGAGTCCAGAGCAGCTGAGAGCTTAGGGAATACGGAAGCTTGGTCTGTTGTAGGTTAAACACGGGGTGAGGAGAGAGTGGCTTGCTGGTTATCCTCGTTGCTTTCCTGTTGCTGGAACATAAAGCACTGATGGAAGGGCATGGAGGAGGGAAGCTGCTCACCCCATGGTGGCCAGGAAGCAGAGTGCAGAAGAGCTGAGGAGACAACGCCACCCTTCTGGGCCGCAGCCCAGTGAGCACCTCCAGTCAGGAACTGCCTCCAACTGCCCTCAGCCCTGAACTCACCCATATTGAACCCCCCCCCCCAGCACAGCCCCGGAATCCATCACCTTCCACGCACAGCAGGCTTCGAAGGTTATTTGAGATGCAAATCATGACACCAGTACCCTAGGTGAGGTCTTTTTGTGCTCTGTCACGTGACACCCAGCCACAGGGAGCTAATGCGGGAGGAACACCCACACCGAGAAGGCAAATGCGAGAAGGCAAATGCAGACACGCAGGACGCAGACACAGCATTCTGCCCTCCCGGAGTCTCTCGGGCATTGCTAATGCTTTCTTTGAAGGAAAAAGAATGCAGAGTCATAGAACTCCTGATGGAATGAAGAGCAGACTCTACAGAAATGTTTTGCCATCTCAGAACCAAGTCAGCCACTCATCAATAAAAACCAAGCGCTCTTCAAACCTATATTCTGCAAGCGCCCTCTTACTCCCATTCGCTCAACTCACACACTGTTGTCTCACAGTCTCCCCCCACCCTTGGTTGCACTTGATATTTATTTTTTAAAAAACATTTCCTGTGATCAAAATTTTAGAATTGTTCCTTTCTCACTGACATGCTTCTCGCC
Organism: Dolichotis patagonum; assembly: GCA_004027295.1. NCBI lineage: Eukaryota > Metazoa > Chordata > Mammalia > Rodentia > Caviidae > Dolichotis > Dolichotis patagonum. The sequence goes on from PVJX010002366.1 coordinate 65,006, forward strand.
TTGCAAAGGAAAGCAAACTTCTACAAAGCGAGCCCACACGTTATTGTACCAACTAGAGAGAGTCACATGTGTCAGCGTAGCTCGAGGTCTCCTCATCAGCCTGTTCTTCACAGTATGGAAGGTGTCAGCTTCCACTTTCAACTTCAAGAACATGATTCTTTGGAATTATGCTCAGCTGCTGGCATTTGTAATGAGTAGACCTTTGACATTTGCATATTTAGCGTTCCAAGTTTTGTCTATTCATGGAAGACTATGTCAGGTTGTAATTTGCAATTTTGCTGAGGTACAAACTTGAAACTCATACACTGCAAAAGCTGGCGGTGATCTCTGAAGTGCTAAAATCTTTGTTTCTTTGTGACAAATGATACCAAAAATGGCTCAGATTATTTGCTATTAGGATATCTGGGAATACTGAAGTCCCTTACTGTAAACTGCAGCTTGGGACACTCAGATGTTCTCTCTTCCGCCTCTGAATGATTCTTATGAATGAATGAACACGTTTACTCATGAGACAAACACGAATTCCTGCTTAGGTTTAGGTTTTTCAGCGTGGCTGAGATGCAGCAGGCATCGTTGAAGGAGGTAAGGGCTGTGACTGAAGGGACTCTTACACCCTGTGAGGACATGTGTCACCTACCTAGAAGGTCCTGTAGTACTTAGACGAGTGTCTCAAGAGAAAAATGCCAGAGTCCCATGGCCTCCTGATGTATTATATGTTGTCACCTGGTCCTTCATTTTTTTCTCCTATCCTTGCACTTACTCTAGCCAGTTGCCTTCATTTTTAGAGCAGAGTTCTCAGTCCCCATATTATTTTACTCTAGTTGGCCGAATTTATAGAATTTAGTTTGTAAATTTTTAATGTAATGATATTCCAGTTGCCTAGATATCTCTTCTTTCTAATTAAAGGAATCCATAAAAATCTAGAAGCTATACTTACTCTCCTTCCACGCAATTAAAAACAACCCCAGCACATTGCTTTGGGACGGGAACCAAGAGTGGAAGGAAGGGAGAGAAATGAGATTTTCACACAGGGAACTGTGACGTGTTGACTCACGTGCTCATCACATACTAAAACATGGACCAATACAAGAAATCACATTCAACTTAACAACTGAAATTATACATAACAACCCAAAAGAGTTTGCTTAAAACATTACCACTGTAGACACTAAAATACCACATCCAAGTTGTGTGTGCTATAAAAGTGTTTTTTGTCATTCCTTAGGAGTACTTGATTACTTGTTAGTAGCTACCCCTGCTGACTAGATCTCTAGTTACTGACTGTAGGTCTTCATTAACCACATTGTCTTCATGTAAAACAGAAATATAAACAGGCTGTGAGCATTCATCAAGAACATGTTAGAACAGAGGTTGATACTTTACAAGTTTTTCATTACTTGCATTAAACCTATGACGATGGCTCCCTGGATTGTGCTGTAAAATGCTACATGAGCAACAGCATCTAGCTCGTCCTCAAATCCTGGATCGCTGGGCATGGTGCCCACTGCAGAGGTGCTCTGCAGATGTGGGTGACACGTCCCAACACACATCAGACAGAAGCGTCTTCAGTCAGCTGGTTATCATTTTCCACAAGGGACATTTTGTGACTCTGACCTCACTACAAATGTCTTCATTAGGATTCAGTATCCCATCAAATGCTGTTTTGTCAAACCAGAGTATGAGGATTCTTCCAGGAACAGGCTTTTGATGAGCTGTTAAAATGCACACAAAATGTAATGACAGAATTCTGCGTGTTTGAGTTGTAATGCTTCATAATGAAATCACTACCATTATACACTGGTCCATTCAAAACGCCATGGCGAATTACGTTCACACACCTGACAGATGGCTTTTTTCTTAAATTGATTAAGTGCAATTTAATTTCTGACAAAAGAATTCACTGCTACTTTAGGAAACAAATGAGGAGTCAAGGCTATAATTGGCATCTTTTAAACACACTGTGCACACCACACACTAGCTTGTTGTAAAATGCTTGTGTAAGAAAACCTTCAATTCATTCACAAGTGCTTTGAAAGTCTCAATAATTAATTTTACCTTTACAGAGCAAGATATCAAAATCAGTCCTTTCAATAAGCTTTGCTGCTTTTAATCAATGATTAGTTAGTGAGGATTTAGCTTGAAATCCAGGGTCAGCTACTTATTTGATATAAAGTATCAGTTAAGCTGTCTAAATATTCCAGCTTCACCATCTGTAAAATGGTGCTAATAATGATTATTATTTTCCAGCAATTGTTAGGAAGACTGAAACAATGAATATATGTAAGACATCTCAGGCCCCAAGCAGAACACATTAGAAATAGATTAACAGTTATTTCTTTCATATATTTTTAACTATGCTTCCTGTGCCTAATCTGTTTATGAACAGATTTAGCAGCCAGAAGCAAAATCATTAAAAACAAGCAAAGAAAGCTTCTAAAGTGCTTGCTAGGCAAAAACATACCTGAAAACATTCATCCCTTCAAGGAATGGGAAATTCTAGAGCAAGAAAAAAGACTGGCCTACATGGAAATACTGATGGTCATGTGGATTTAGCCTCTGGAAGATTCCACTGAGAAACCAAAAGGAAGCCCGTCTAACCCGGGAACAGGAGGAGCATTCAAGCAGAAGAGGTGATTCTCAGGCTGTGTGGATGTGCAAAGGAAGCTGAGAGGCCAGGTAAGGGGACCAATGGGGGCTCCAGGGAGCAGAAGGGGCATGTTGACAGGCATGGGGCGAGGGTAGAGTTAGGGCTTTTCATGAACTAAACGGATGCTAACATTGCCTGGGTGTTAGATACAGATGAAATACAACTGAGGACTTCTACCTAGTGTGAGGTGCCGTTTCAGTTTGGAGAGAAATAAAAACTGAATAGCCCTGACCTGGCAGGAATGAAGAATTCATGTTGGTAACATGAAACTTTAGATTGGATAGAGCTCTTGTACATCTTGAATTGTGACAAGGCTAACAGTGAATGATACCACTTTAGGACATTTGAATGAGTATTTATGTGACATTGGATGACTGACTTTATGACCTAAAAAAAGAGAATAGAAGCTTCCAGAACAGAGGACGTGCAGAAATTAGCAGAATGTCTCCAGCTATTACTTTATTCCCAGGCTGGGTCGTACTCAGGCTGACAACTAACGTGTGTCTTCAGGTCCATGCAAAATAGAGTCTTCCAGAAAACACAGATTTGAGCAGTGTGCAAGCTGCTCTTCCTCTCAGTTCCTCCTTTTCTGTGGTGGTGGGAGAGAACTTGAGGGGGTCCAATGGGAGTACTTGATGAGCGGACACCACGACTCGTCTATCACTCAGCTAAACTGTGACCTTGGCCTGTTTTGATCAACTCTGCAGCTCACATGCCTGTCCAGTCTTTGGTAGATTCCATGACCGGAGAAACCTCACAGACTAAACTCTAATATGCCCAAGGGTATGAGATTCATGAACTTTTTTCCTGGTGAACTAAGCAAGCACAACACTATAATGTGGGAAGTACCAGCATCCGTCATAAACTGTGCCATCAGCTGTTCCTGTGTCGCTGTAGGTGGTCCTTATTCAGATTTAAATAGCACAGTGGTGCGGCTTGACAAATGAGCACTACTTCAGTTTGCCATCAGAACTGCGTAACAGTGGTGAAGGGGGCTGCAGCATGGACTCGGCCCTCTCCTGCCAAGGCTCACCACTTGGAGCTCAGCCTTGAGGTGAAAGCTTCGTTCACTTGCCTGTTCTGATCGTGCCATTTGTTTCCAGGCCTCCAGGAGCTCCTGGGGGTAAGCTCATCTTCAGCTCAGTACCAGAAGGGACATTTTCACCCACATTGCTCTATAGACACAATCACAAAAGAGTTGTCTCTGAGTATTGAGCAAATGAAATGAGATCATATTTGTAAAACTAAATACAGCATTAAGAGTGCTGCATTCAATAAATGGTTTAAGATTTAAGGGAAGATTTCTATGAAAAAAGTGAGTCTCAAGTCCTAGAAAGAATCTCTAGGTACAGGAATTTTACAGTGGATTTCCTTGCAAATGCGTAATTTCCTCTTTAGTACTTAAGAGTGCTCTGAGCATTATAAGTCCTGCCTCTACCTCATTCTCATATTTTTGGTAGAATAATTTCTGGATAGTGAAGATTTGGATAACAATGAGACCATTGTGGAACTCACTAGAAGTGGGAACCATACACATTTGACAATGTAAGCCCAGGGTAAGCATTTCAGGCGAACACATCAACATGGTGGAGTGCTACACTTAAGAGCTTTCCCTGGGGCTGGGGATTTAGCTCAGTGGCATAAGCACCTGCCTTGCAAGCACGCAGTTGTGAGTTTGATCCTCAGTACAAAAAAAAAAAAAAAAAAAAAAGAGCTTTCCCTGGTCAATCATTTTTCCATCATGCAAATAGATCATCCCATGCCATACTGGGTTAATCAACAGAGCTACAGAAGGAAGACTGAAAATCAGGTCTTTACCTTAGTCTTGCCATTCCCAGTGACAGGATTCCATGTAACAATCTGTAATCCCTCGTCACCCCTTGATCCACTATGGTACATACTATGGGCCACTCAGAGCCAGAAGCTGTGTTGGATTTAGAATCTTGGCAAGATTGTTCTGCGTATCACCAGAGGAACAGGTTTGATATAAAAAAATCTTACATACAAAGGATTTACTAAGTAAACTGACAAACGGCCCCCTGGAGCCTCAGGGATAGAACAATGCAAAATCTCAGTTCTGGATCTCATTGGTGCAGTTCAGTATAAGGAAGTCAAAGGGTTGTCCTGGGAGGCTGAGGAGTCTGCAGTGGAAGCTGGAAGGAAACATGCAAAGCTGACAGTGAAGACTGGAGAAAAAGCAACACCGGAAGACTCTGCTTTTCTATCCATCCAGGCCTACAACCAGCGTGGGTCTTCCTCCCTCCTGTGCAGCCTACACATCAATCCTCCCGGTGCTCTACCAATCCTCCATTCAGTCAAATTGACGCCATGGCTGACACCAGCAAGCACTGCTCACGTGCTCCCCCAGGTGACCATGGCAGAGGCACTGTGCAGGAGTGAGCGTCCTCTCTTGGACCACAAAGCAGAGACAGTGGGGAAAGGCCGGGCCACGCGCCTCATCTTTTAAAGTTTCCAACACCTCCGAGTATCACCATCCCGAGGACCAAACCCCTGAAACACGGAAGGCTGAAACAGGAAGACTCTTTGCTTTTCTGTCCATCCAGGCCTTTATCCAGAGTGAGTCTTCCTCCTCAGTGTGCAACCTACATGTCAATCGTCTATGCAGGAAATACTCCCTGGAGGCAGCCCAAACCACTCCCAGACCGTGGCAGTCTTTACATACAAATGGCTACATGTCATTACTTTTATGATGGATAAGAAACCAACATGATGAAAGAAGCATCAACTATAATATTACCCTTAGGGAAAATGGTGTCAGTGGGGAAACGCATGAGAAGATGTTGGAGCTGTTGAAGCTGAATACACATGTGGGGCTGTGGTGTGGTGGGGGCATGACTGAACTGAGAACGAGGAGACACCTCGGGAGGCAAGATAGGCCACAGCTGCGGCCACCTGGAGACTTTCTGGATAGTTTTCCTTAATTGGCATTGTTTGTTGCTCTCAGGGGTCCTTCAAACCCTCCCGAGACCCTGCTCAGCTTTCCTGCATTGTCCACTCAACTCCTCACTTGTTCTGATTAAGTACGGGCTGCTTAGCATCAGCTGGCTGCCGGCTAGCAGAGTTACCAGTGCTGCCGAGAATCTCACTCCTCCTGCAGCCCTAAAGACCATGCTGCATGTCTCATTCCTTTGAGCCTTTGCTGTGTGCACCCATTTGGGGGACTGGGGGTCTAGGTACAGACCCCAAGAAGAAGACAGGTAGGTCTAAGCCTTCCTTAGGCACTGGGGACCATGACTGCAGAGAGAGTGCTACACCCAGCTGCCTGCAGTTCCATCTGTTATTTAAATATGTATGATTTTCTCCAAATCATATCCTCGTTAGGTAATTTGGGTTTAAAAACTCAACATTTGTTAAGTCCAGTTACGGCTGTGTGTTCTGTATACTCAACAATAAACAAGAAAAAGATAGAGTGATCCCAGAAGGTCTCTTTAGGGTGTGGGGCTTGAGAACAACCTCAGAGATCAGGGAAATCTTCAGTCTACAGAAAGTGAAAATCCTTCCTGCTGAGTTGCCAAAGGGTCCACGTGACCATAGGCTTTGGGCTGTTACATACGGATTTAGTGAACATGAAGGGAAGTGTTGGGCTAGAAGGAGGATTTAGCTTCAGCCAGTGACAGGCAAATCACTACCCTCCAGAAACATTCCCCTGGATGGAGTAAGTGAAAGTCTTCAAAATGTGGCCATAGAGAGTAATCATCAAGAGCACTGGCTTCGCTTTCTAACTCGGCCGCACACCAGCAGAATGGCGTAGAGGAAGCTAAGTATGTCCATTGTACCTTCACCTCCTCATCTCCAGAACAAGCATAAAATGAGAGACGCGTCTTGGCTGACCCAGCAGGGGATTACGGGCAGTAGTTTAATGTTCTTTTATCTTGGGTACATAGTAAAACTTCAATGACTATTCCATAAAGATCACGGTGGCGATAAAAATAGACCTCCTAACCACACACCCTGTGCAGAGTTAAGATTTAGTCTCTGTCTTTTTTCCCTCCTTGTCAACACACTGCCTCTTCCACACCATCACACCGACCTGCTCGCTCACCGTGCCTTAATTCTGCAGCTCTGCTCACATCACCGAAGCCACTTGCTCTCCTGGTAAGAGTGTCTTTCAGGATCTTCCTCTGTTATTTGTTCATTCCAACAACTTTTCAAGGGCTCCTTTAATTTTACCCACTCTCTGAAACCTCCTTAGCATGTTGCGAAGAAGTGTTTGCTCAATACGTTAACTAGAGCCTCACAACATGTCCTGACAAGGTGCTATCAACATCATTAAACCCTCCTGCCCCTCTCCAGAAAAGGATGAGTCATTGGCACTTGGACGGAGCTGTCATCTGACAGAGGCACCTTGTGGGACTGGCCAGTGATTACTCCTCTCTTACTACATCGTCAGCTGCCCATGGCTGAAACACGATGCCTGGCCCCTAAGACCCACAACTTAAAGGAGGAAATGCTTCATTTCGCTCATGACTTGGGGATTCCGTCCATAGACAGCTAGCTTCACGGCAGGGCCCACGTGGAAGGTCACTGGAGAACAAAACCACTTCACTGATCATCTCCAGGAAGCAGAGCAGGGGAGGAGTGCCAAAGAGAAGTGGGCAGGGACCAGACGTAGTCCTCCAGGTGAGGCCTCTGTAACTCACCAGGGCACACCTAGCAGTGTGCTTTCCTGAACTGCGAGGCATCTCTTAACCCACCGAAGTTAACATCTAGCATGAACAGTCGCACCCAATATGTAACCAGAAAGAGCATTCTGATAGGAAAGCATCACACTGCTTTAAAATAAGGTTTAAAAAAAGATTCTCTATCTCCCAAGCACCTTCCGCAGGTAAATAATTTCCTAAGGGCACACATGAGTCTAGAAAAAACTAACTTCCCACAAAAGAATGTGTCTCTGTAGAGAGCCCCATTTGTCAACATTCTCATTATGCCCTCTTATATAATTTATTCAAGTAGTATTTAGTAACTTTTCTTATTCAAAAACTATTATTGACATTGGGACATTCAGGTGAATGCAATGTAGTCACTCTTGTCAAATTGCCAAACAACTGGTATCAAAAATATGCAGTTACCGAGACAATTCCATACAGTGTGTATGGGCTCCAGAAGAGGTACACCCAGTACGCAAGGCCGCAATAGATGAGTTACTCCATATTACAAAAGAAGACAGGATGAATGCAAATCAACAAATTAAGTAAGTAGAAAATATATTCTAGGTGGAATGTTGTAGTCACAATTTTCAAGAGAATAAATTTAATATAGGACCCATCATTTATAGGATTAGTTTATAATATTCACCCAAAAAGTCAAATGCAGAAGAGTACAAGAGATATGTTCATGCTCTAGAGACCCAAAGAATTCAACTGAGGGCCAGGATTCCATTGCAATGTCCTGCGTGAGCCCAGCTGAAGACCTAGAGCCCATGGCAATATCCTTCATGAGTCTAACTGGAGGCCTAGAGCCCACGACAATGTGTCATACAAGTCTGTATCAAGGATCTGCACTGGGAAGGCCCAAAGGTCAGCAGTGGAAACCAGAAAGTCTGTGCCACCAGGGTGAAGGTTCTGTGCCAGCGGGCTGAGGGATCTGCACTGGAGCCAGGAAGCGATGCTCAACATAAGGACCAAAGCTCAACATAAGGACCAAAACTACCCTGTAAAGAAGCACAGACATCTTCAGTGACAGCAAGGACCTGAGGTTCTCCAACAATGAGAACAACTGTCAGAAAAGCTAACATGACAAGCTTCTCCAGGAGAATCAACAGTGCACCATCTTCCTCTCCAGTCCTCTTCTATGCTGTTGGCGGCAGTCCTCAGGTGGGCCCTCCACATGCAGAACCTTGCTGACTCAGTTCAGCTGGTGTTACGTTTTGAGCATTATTTAATCCACCACATGGAGTAAACCACATGTATGTATCAAAATTCAGCATATATAACTAAAACAGTGGCATACAAAAATTAAACCCCAATCATAGGAGGAGGTGGAGAAAAAAATCACTTTTGAAACTTGCCCTGGGGCAAAATGTCTTTCTCTGTCTCTTCCCTACCCCTTCTGTGATGGATGGAGCCATAAACATTAGAATATTAGGAAAGGGAACATGGGTGCTTCCTGTAATCCAGGGGTGGAAGGTAAACGGGTGATTCAGTGACTTGGAAACCATTACTATACAGATGGCCATTGTAGACCCAGCAGAGCATGACACTGTCCAGGGGAATATGGCAGTGGGACATTGCAAGGGAATGTGTGTCCATGGGTCCCCAGTGGAATGGGTGTCCATGAAGAAGGCTGACGAGAAGAAGGAGGTAGGAGGAAATTCAGCCTTGTATGATGTCACATGGGCCAAATATCAACAGGTGGCAGAGAGGCCTTGGCGTGTAACCGTCCACATGCAGTCACACACTGAAAACATGGGGCCTTAGGCGACAAGTGTGTTTGTGCCGGAGCACTGATTACATTCATGCACAATGCTGCATTTTATTGGGAGCAAAATTTAAAGCACAACTGTAGTAGACTCTAACTCAGCAGAATCCACATTAGATGTGTGCTTCTATGCTGTCGTGAAATTCACAAGATGGCACTTCAAGACAATTTCTTTATAAATGATACTTCAGGTTTGTCTGCTCAGTCTAAGCTAAGACAGGTCATGGAGCTTAGTGGGATAGCACCTCCTGCGGGAGCCAAGGTTGTGATTTAATGCCACTTCGAGGCTAAGATATTGGCATTACACTCACTTCAGAAGGCTGGTGTAGGTGTCCCTCTGGTTGCCTCTGTAGGAAAATCTTGTTGAGCATGTCTCTCAGGTTCTTCAGTTTCTCAAGCAAATTCTCCAACAATTCACGGTTTAAATAAACTACAGCTTCCTCTTTCCTTATTTCATAAATTACCTAATCACGCATCTGGTGGAATGAAGAGTTATAACTGCACTGACAGCTGGAATTTAGCTTTTATCGACTTCCTCTCACTGCTGCCCAAGATGTACAGTAAAGCCTCCCCCGAAAACCATTCACTAGAGGAAAACCTTTGTTTCAAATGCTATAGTTTTACAAATCCTGTAATATATTTCTTAACTTTCTTTATTACTTTCATTTAAAAATTATCATTCTATGTGTTAATCTGTATTGCCACATGGTACGAGAAAAATAAAACCTTTCTTAAACCATGGAAACATGTTGATTCTTGCACATTGCTAATTTTTTTATTAAGAGAAAAAGACAGACTCATTGCCAATTTTAAACTGTTTTTAGAAAAAGCTTCTTCCTCTTCTCTTTTTCTTCTCTTCTGCCTCCTCTTCTTGGCTTTCCCATTGAGCTCCATCCCAGTTTTTTTTAATCCCTTTGTATTATTTTGAGACAAGACCTCACTATGCGACCAAGCCTGGGCTTGGATATCCAGCCTCCCTGCCTCAGCATACTAGCACGCTGGGCTTCCAGCCACGCACCATCGCCCAGGCTGCACACTGCGTTAGACCACCGCCTCCCTGAGTCCCCTGAGCCCTTTCTCTCCATAGACACAGTCGATCTCCTTTTTGGGTTCCAAAGCATGAATTCTTCCTCCTTGCGCCCTCAGTGTCACCGTGGTACAACCGAATTGCAGACCAGTGCTGCACACCATCATTTAAATGCTTGGGCCTCCGTGGCACGACACCTGTGACCCGTGGAACCACAGTCTCATTTCAAACCAAGAAGAAACAGTAATGCTTTTCTACTTGTAAGCAGGGCCTTAAAAATCCAGGCGAGGTTTCAAGAGGTAAAGAAACTGGGACTGGGACACATGAAGCGGCTGAGGAGGGAGAGGGTGTGTCTGAGAGCAGACCCAGCAGGAGAACCTGGGTCACAGCACTAAGTGGTAAAAAAAGCCCAGGGTCCTGCTTTAGAACCGCAAATCACCGTGACTGGAAGGTTGTTTTTCCTTAGCGTTGCTCAAGGGACCCATCTCTCCTGCTGGGCAAGTCTTTGTTCAGTCAGCCTCAGTTTCCTTATTTATAAAAGTGCAGAGATACATTCTCCCCCAGGGATGGCCTCCCAGGAGTCTGTGCGAGGCGTGCTCTGCACAGAGCTGGTGGGATGGCAGTGAGCGCTGGGGACGCAGGTGGGGAGCGGAGAGAGGCTGGGGCACAGGGACTGGAGCCCCAGATAGGCCTGAAGGGGGTAGTTGGATGGGGTGTGTGCACACGGCCTCTCACAGCCCGAGAGCCAGGGAGCAGCTGGCCAAGGAGAGGCCAAGAGGCCTCACGGAGACCCCGTCTCGGACTGAAGGAAGGGTTTGGCCAAGAGTGTGCAAATCAAGAGAGCTCTAACTGGCTTTTCCTGAGCCCTGCCTTTAAATTTTAGAATTTGAGCTCAGTGTCAGCAGGCTCGTGAATAAACAGGTCTGCATGCTGGGAAGAATCAAACAACATAAGATCCATCTACAGAGGCCAGCTTGGCTCATTTATGTAACTAACGTTACCAAACGGAGAAGAGAATCAGATACAGAAGTTCTGTTTGCCCTGCAGTGGGGTTTACAGTCTGCTTTAGATGGGCGTGTCCACGTGGCTGTCTCCCTGTCTGCCTCTCCCTGCGCGCGTGCGCACGCGTGTGCTTGCGTGTGTGTGTGTGTGTGTGTGTGTGTGTGTGTAAGAGAGAGAGAGAGAGAGAGAGAGAGAAGAGAGAAGAGAGAGAGATTTCCTTCTGCCAATGCTTTGTTTGCCTTACTGGTTAAACAACACTGGGACATGGCTCAGTAAGACAAGGACTATAAAACAGAAATGGGCACAAACATTTCAAAGGCAAAAGCTAAAAGTCTTACAAACTGACCTTTACCCATATTGATAAAAGTACAATTTCATATGCATCATAAATGAACATCACCACTTTAAAACGATTAAAATACAATATGTATATGTACAGATTTCCCAAGATAAATGTCATTATTACATATTACAAGCACACTAATAAAAAATCAGAGACAAAATAAGATGTATGCTTACCTCTGTTAACATGTTAAGTTATAAATACAAAAAATAAAATAAAAACTGAATGATTCTTTGTAATGGAAATGTTTGCTTACCTCAATCTCTGATTCACAGCTGAAGAGAGCAGTGAGACGGTAATTTCTTTTCATGCTGGGGACTGAGGCCCAGGCAGGCTGGGCTACAGCTGCTACTCCTTTTTCTGTTCTTCTTTTTATTGTTTAAAGCTATATTTTGACCCAGGGCCTTACTAAGTTGCCGGGGCTGGCCTCGAACTTGCCAGCCTCAGTTTACTGAGTAACTGGCACCACCATAATCGGCCCGCTGTTGAAATGTTACCCTCGAAATCCCAGCACTCTCCACCAGGGCACCGGGACCAGTGGACAGGCGGTGCTTCTCCTCCCAGCCAGCCACCCCTTCTCTCTGACACGGGGACCCTCTGAGAGCCATGTGTGCAGGTGGATTCCAGTGTCCCCCACATATCTGAAACCTCTTAGGCAGTGCTGAGCATATGGGAACCACTTGGTAAATAAAAACTTTTAGTTCTTAACCTGTGACGGTAAACTGACAAGAGGCAAAGTAGCACTATACAAAAGACAAAACAGTTTGAAAATGACAGTCAAGAAACCAAGAAAAAGTTTTCCAAGTGAGGAAAAGTTTTGCATGTGATGTTGTACCTTCTTTGGCCCTTTGGTCAGTGTCCAGGGAGAACGCTTCCCAATTCTGAGAAGTTTTTGTACATGACACTGTATCTTGTCCAGCCATTGATGTTTACTAGCACCTCTGGCCTCCGTTCAGGTACTGAATGTTTAGTTCATAGGAGGTATGGACTCTCTCTAGCCACAGTAATTTAAATAACTTGATGATATATGTGTAAAGGTTACTTCTTTTGAAAAGATGATTTACAGATTCCCTATATTCACTACAATTTCAGCATCATTAATTATCACACCTTTTACTTCTCAGTTGTCAAGTATTTCTCTGCTCAAATACCATTTTTTCTGAAAGGTCTGAGAGTTACTTTTTATTTTCCTCATTTTTCATGTCACTTGCTGGCATCTAACTCTGTACTGGGAATACCTCTGAGATTAACTCATGACAAAAGTCAAAAATATGACTTTCCAGTAATTTCAGGACATTCTCCCTGACTTTCAGGCATCTTCACTTGCATTCCCTCTTGTCGAATAAAAGTGCTATTGAGATGGGCATAATATTTATTTTCTAAAAATAATCCATTTTCTTCATTGGGACCAGGAGTCAGTCTTCTCCCTGTGTCATAGTTTATCCACTTAGGATTCCACCAACTTGTTTTCATAGTGGAAAGAGAGAATCGGGTGTATAGCAACGTGCAATAAAATAAAGTTTCATTTCTGAAAAGTCTGCAAAATGCTGGACAAGGTCAGTGGATGCTGGAATGATTTTGAGCAATGGTCTAGAAGGTAAAATATCTTTTCTGAATTCCTGCCTTCGAACAATCAGTCTTTGTAAGGACATAAAAAAGGATCAAAATAGATTTTTTTTAAAAAAAAAATTGGATTAATGGATGGCTCAAAATGTTACAAATTTAACTCAAGAACCTTGGAAATAGAACTCTAAAGGACATTTTTAACGGCCATGAAAGAATAAATTTCTTCTTATTATTGCACAATGCAATTGCCCTGTAAACAGCATGGCTGCCTTATTATTTCTGAGCTGATATTATTATTTCTTTGCTGATTACTTGCTTATTTTTCCTTTATGCTAACAAGCAACATTTCAGTTGAGTCCAAGCAGAGAGAGCATTCCTTGGCTGTTTCTGAGATGTCTCATGTTAATTTCCACATTATTTGAGATTGCATTTATGTTAATAATATTCCAAATCTAATAACCATATGTTTATAGTGTGGCAAGGATGAATACAATATGAGTTAATAGCATAATACAACACTGGAGAAAATTGCTGACACAATAGAAAATATCAGCTGACTGTAATTTTCCACATTTTCCTTGACTTCATTAAGCGCCCAGATGCTGACATGAGCAAAGCTAACTTAGAATTGCACCTTAAAGGTCATATTTTTATTCACTTGCCTCTTCATATCTTTCATTTTAAAACCGGTGATAGTAACCCCTACATTAACCCTCACTGAAATTTGTAGTGAGATTCTGGCTTGAAAACTGTTTTGGTAGCATGTGTTGCTATTTTATTATGGCATAACTTTGATTCTACTTTTTGAAAATTCTAGAGCATGGCTCAGTCAATTCACTGAGTTCAAGAATTGTTAGTCTTTTCCTTTTCCTGTAAATCAGGATGGGACCAAAGCCATGGCAGACGTATTTTTCATGATGTACTAGAGCCATGATGTACTAATAAATCGTTACTATGTCAGTCAGCACTCTGTCACTGTGACAAAATGCCTGAGATAAATTTGTAAGGAGGAAAGTTGCATGTGAGCTTACAGTTCCAGAGTTTTCTGTCCATCGTCACCTGACACTACTGGTTTGGGCCTGTGGCAGCCCAGTACATGGTGGAGGGAGCATGCTGCCCTGTGATGGCTAGGGACAGAGAGAGAGAGAGGGAGGGAGACAGAGACAGACAGAAAGACAAAGAGGACAGAGAGACAGCAGGGAGACAAAGAGACGACGGGGAGAGAGCTTGAGGCCCAACATCTTTTCAAGGCCGTGACATCAGTGCTCTAATTTCCTCCCACCTGACTCTCCCAAGCTGCCACCACCTCTCTTTCACACCACAGGCTGCGACCAAGCTTTCAGCCCAGAAGTCCGGAGGAGAAGACACCATTGCGAGCTGTAGCAGCTGCGAAGGTCCTGAGAGAGACAGGGTGTGACCCTTTTCTTCCAGGAGTTGGAAAGTAAACGATCAGGGGACAATCTGCTTGCTGGGTGAGATTACCAACGTGAACAATTTCTGCAGCAGTTCAGGGGCTTAGGGTGTTGGATGAAGAGTAAGGCAAGCAGCCAAGTGTGATGGTGAATGTCCATAATCACAGGACACTGGGAAGCTCAGGCAGGAGGATCTCAAACTCAAGTCCTGCCTGGGCAATTTGATGACTTAGCTAGACTCTGTCTCAAAATTACAAAACAAAAAGGAGCTAGGGCAGTATCTCAAGAAGAAGCCCTAGTTCTATCTAGTCCCTAGTACCGCCAAAAAAAAGGAGAGTAGTAAGGGACACAAACATTTGCTAGCAGATATTGACCTTATGTTTGAATGAAGCCTAGTTTCATTCGTTATGAAGAGAAGGCACCCTAAGCTGCGCAAGACCCACTTACACAGACAGTGCCCTGAGCAGGCTTTGAGCATGGTGAGCAGACAGCTCAGAGCGCGCACAGTGTAAAGACAGAATAGAACGGTTATCATGGCCTCAGGGTTGACTATGGTTACTGAGAAGGTGTACACAGGTATTCTGAACCTATGAGCAACACAAAAACCTATAAAATCACTATTACAGAAGCCAAAGATAAGAATTGATCACAGAAAGAGCCAGCATAGGAAGCCATACCAGGGGAAAGCAAGGGAACGAAAACAATGGACACATCAGATCCATATTTAAAACTCACTGCCCCTCAGAATAAATAATGGAGCACTTTGAACATGGAACAGGTAAAAGTAATTTATCTTAGAAACGATAGTGCACCAAGATGAAACTGGTAACAGCACAGAGTGGAAATTACCTATAAAATTGCCAAGTATCTACGGCTACTCTTCACCAGTGTGCAAAAGGTCTAGATCTTCTAGAGAAATCACTCCTAAAATTCATCTGGAACCAGAAGAGACCTAGAATAGCAAAGGCAATTCTAAGCAACAAAGGCAAGGCAGGAGGCATCACAATCCCTGACTTAAAATTATACTACAAAGCTACAGTGATAAAGTCAGTATGGTACTGGAATAGAAACAGACCTGAGGATCAGTGGAATAGATTAGAAGATACAACCACAACTGCAAACCCACTCAACCACCTTATCTTTGATAAAGGGGCCAAACATGCTCGCTGGAAGAATGACAGTCTCTTTAACAAATGGTGCTGGAAAAATTGGCTGTCCATATACAGAAGACTAAAGCTAGACCCATGTCTATCACAATACACTAAACTAAAATCTAAATGGATTAAAGATCTAAATATTAAAACAGAAACACTAAAACTGCTGGAAGACAAAGTAGGTAAAAACCTCAAAGATATAAGGGTAGGAAGAGAATTCATGAACAAGAACCAAAGTACACAGGAAGTACTTCCCAGAATCAATAACTGGGACCACATCTTATTAAAGAGTTTCTGCATGTCAAAAGAGGTTTCCAGCAGAGTGAAAAGAAAACCCACAAATTGGGAAAAAATCTTCATGGACAGCACCTCAGACAAAGGACTTATGTCTAGAACTTATAAAGAATTAAAAAAAATCAGATCCTTGAAATTCAAAGACCCAATCCAAAAATGGGCATCTGAAATGAATGCACAGTTCTCAGATGAAGAAATACGAATGGCAAATAAATACATGAAAAAATGTTCATCATCATTAGTCATGAGAGAAATGCAAATTTAAACCACACTGAGATTCCATCTCACTCCAGAAAGAATGGCCAAGATAGAAAACAATAGCAACAACAAGTGTTGGAGAAGCTGTGGGGAAAAAGGAACTCTTCTGCACTGTTGGTGGGAGTGTAGACTGGTGCAACCACTGTGGAGGTCAGTCTGGAGATTCCTCAAAACCTGGGTATGGAAGTCCCATTTGACCCAGCTATTCTGCTTCTAGGCATATTCCCAGAAGAACTGAAAACATCATACCACAGTGATCTATGTGCACCCATGTTTATAGCAGCACAATTTCTAATAGCCAGATCTTACAAGCTAAGTGCCCAACAACTGAGGAATGGATAAAAAAGTTGTGGCATTTTATACAATGGAGTACTACTCAGCTATAAAGAATGATCACATAGAGATATTTATAAATAAATAGACATGACTTGAGACCATTCTCTTAAGTGAAATAAACCAAACTCACAAGGGTAAATACCATATAGTCTCCCTAATATGAGATTTGATAAGAGTATATAAGACTTTATGGTAAGCATGAGTCCCCATCTCATAGCTTCGAAGTCTTTCAAAGTTTTAAATCATCAGTTGGAAAGGTGTTATCCTGTTTTGTTTGACTATATCATACTTGATTATATGAACAGCAGTTTTGAATAAAACAAAACATTATGACAGCTATTGTTGATTTAATATCATCCTTCTTAGAAGTCCTACCATGCTTTTTTTTTGTTCTACTACAATTGATTCTATCTATCACATTGTGTCTTATTGGAATTTGAATATGTGTGATAGCTCAAACAAATTTTTTTTCTTTTTAATCAAAAATGAGATATTACAGTACCCATTGAATGTTTTCTGTTATTCGGTTCAGAAAGCCCTGTAATTCTTTCACTCTATGTATGGCTTTATACTATTGTGTTATGTTTGATATTATTGTATTTGAAACTATGCTCAACTATAGCATATAAGAGATATGGTGTTAGCTACTGTTGATGTCCAGTTGACTGAATGTAAAGTACTGTGTTGCCTATGTTGTCCTGTTCTGATCTGCTCTGTACTGCCCCTGTTGTTTTATTCTCTTTCAAATAAAAAAAAAAAAAAGGTCTAGATCTTCTCTTCCAAGAGTTCCGCAAACAGGTGCCTGAGAGTGGGAAAAAACTGCTAGAGGGCGCTGTGGTGAAGGAGGCCTTCTGAGGGCCTGTGTCCACTGCGCCGTGTGAAGAACCCACAGGAACATCTCACAGTCTGAAAACTCATCCCTGGCAGCAGCGAGGCAGCTGTAGTGAATATTTTATAACTTCCATTCATTGAGTTACCTAGGAAGTCACTAGGCAAGGATTGATTGAGACGACAGAATTTCGCAGGTCTCTGGAATAACTTGTCTTACTTGGAGACAGAAACATAAAAGACATGCTGGCCACTGTGGGTATAGAGGCTGTTGCTGCTAACTGTGAGTTTTGGAGCATGATTCAATTTTATTTGGGCCCATTTGCATCCATAATATCCCACATTTTCTGTTCATCCTGGGCTGCAAGCTCTCCTGAATCACCTGCTATCTGAAAGTTTAAATGTCTTACAGCAGGCAGAGTCCACTCCAGTCCACGAAAGGTATCTCTATTTCTGTTTTTGAAATGACTACACACTCACTCTCAAGCAAAAAACAAACAAAAAAACCCTCATCACGTAATAATTATTTTTAATCTGTTTAGACATATGTCTGGCATATTCTGTTCTAGCTCTTATCAATATGCTGAGCAGCACAACTTGTGACTGCTTCTGACTTGATCGATTTCCAATCGGGCTGCCCCAGGATTTATGAGGATACTGACCACAGCCTTGAGGCATGATTTCCTGGGGTTGTGGAAAATCGAAAGGGGTTTGGGATTCTGTTCCTCATCTTCTGCTGTTCCCTCAGCACGGTCAGATAGGGTGCTGATCCTTGAACTGGAAAGGGTGGCACGAGCCTGGCACAGAGCTGGTAATTTCCCAGCCTGTTCTTGTTGCCTGTATGAGGTCTCTCCCTCTCTGACTTGAATTCTCTTGCTTCCTCTCAGGTCAGCTGTCATGGGCATGAACAGTCCTGGGCTGCTTTTCACTGACTCCGCTCTGCATCATCTTGTCCCAAGAGTGGTTCGTGTGGTCTCTGTCCCCTGTACCTGACTCTCTGGTGCCATAAGCATTTGTCAGCTTGAAACCTTAGGGTGCCGTGCAGAAAGAGTGAATTCAGCAGGCTCTTGTTACTCAATTTTGTGTGTCTGAGAGAAAAGCCTGACATCAAGACTGACCCGTGGCCGGTCCCAGGAAATGGCCTGTGAGTCTTCGGAATAGTCTGTCTAGCAAGAATTCATTTCTATGCATAAGGCATGGGCCACACCTTACCACTGACACCAGATGCATTGGTCCCAGTGACCAGCCTTGGGTGAGTAGCTCCTTCTACTCCAGGGTGAGCAGCTCCTTCTACTCCAGGGTGAGCAGCTGAGGTCCCCGTTAGGGCAGCCACATGTCTATGAGCGATCAGTCAACTCTATGAAAACCCTGAACAACTAGGCCTTCTTCTCACGTTAGTAAGGCTTTGTGTTGTTGCTCATCACTTCTGGGAGCGTTAATTGCACCCCATGGGATGCCAGCAGAGACGGGATCTGTAAAAGCTCAACCTGCTACTTCTGCATTTTTCTTTCCACTTTTAATATTTTAAGCCTTAATTGTCCATCATCATGAGCCACAACTAAACATACTTTTCTGAGTCCTAGGTGTCTATTAAGTCTGAGTGGGATGTTAGGGAACTGCCAACCATAGGTACAACCTAAGGACAGCTACTGTCTTGGAAGCCTGGTCACAGGAGACCTGGTTTTGCAAGATACACCTTCGTGTGAAAGCACTCAGTCCTACTGAACTAGACGTGGACTTTTAAAAACTTTCTTAATGAGTCATTGAGGGCTCAACAGACCTCATCGAGGGTTTTGGCACTATGTACCAGGTATATGTGACATAATTGTATATGTACCAGAATATGTGATGATGAAATTAGCAATATCTGCCAGCAGTAGATCTATTTTGACGTCATCTATAGTTATGTGAGTCAAAAACTGGAATAATGGTAAGTGGAACTGGCCCATCTTCTTGTCAGTACCTGTGTCCCAGGTGTATAACTAGTCACCCATCCTTAGGTCAGCTAGAAAATGTGTCCTTCTTGCTGTCTGTCCACAGTTTCATCAAGAATCCTGATGATATTGCTGCTGAGCCTTCTACTTCCACATGATCACTGTGTGGTCTTTGTGATGAGGAACCTGCACGCAAAGAGAGGAGAAGTGATGATAGTGGAGAGGTGGACTGAAATTATTGCTGAAGACTTGTGAAGGCATGGTGGTTTATTGATGATAGTGCAAATATACAGTTGTGCCAACCAATGTCTGCCAAGGATAAGATACTACCTAGGGTTATCTTCCTTAGGGTAAGCCAGGGCTATCCTAACAGAAAAGCAACACTGACCAAAGATGATGAGAATCTAGAATGAATGTTAGAGAAGATGTAAAGTAATTATTATCAGCCAGAATGCAGGCAATGGTAGCTTTCATTTTTAGCCTTTTATGATTCAGGTCTTGGAAGACACTAATGCTAGCTAATATCTAAAGTTTAGTTAACACAGTGGGTTTGCGTTACATTTAAGGAAGACCTTAGATTAGATCATGCCAGGATCTGCACAATGCGGAAATGGGCTGAGACCAACGTCATGCTGGAGGAGAATTATTTCCACAAAGCTTCCTGCTGAAAGGTGTTGCCTCAAGCATGCGCAGTGCCTTCACACTCTTATTCCCTTATGTGCTGATATTCAAGGTGTGTGACACCCATGGGGCAAGTGAGATTGCAGGGCAAAATGAGGACCGAACCTCCCTACATCAGAATGGACTGACACCAGGCTAGAGCGGAACTTTGTAAGATTCTAGTGAACAAAATGAGGTAAGAAACCAAGGAGTGGAAGGGTGGCACAGGTCTGATAAGAAGGGGAGCTATTAGACTGAAAATGGGTAAAGCTGAATTAAGGCTGGCAAGGAGGAGGGCGGTGGAATGGGTCATTGTGTGTCTCCTCCCCTTTCTTCCTTTCACCTGCCTCTTACTCCTCCCCATCCTTCATCTATCCCTCCCTTCACCAAGTCTCTTCTTCCTTGCTCGTTTTCTCCTTCTCTTCCCTCCATCTTCTGTTCCTCCTCACCATCTTCCTCTGTCTCCTTCTCCTTTGTCTCCCTTTAACTCATTGCCTTTCATTTTCTTCATTTTATCCTCTGGGAAGCTGAACACCTGGAAAGCACGTTTGCTGCAGATTTTCAACTTTCGAGGATAATTATTTCCTAAAATGCTTCCGTTGTCTTGTGCCATCATTAGGATGTGATTGATCCTTCTGTGTTAGTGGGAACATTCGTTAGGAAAATCCTGCCTGGAGTTTTGATGTGGATTTGGATGTCACGCTCAATGCATCCTTCTAACACTAATTATCTTCTGAGCCAGACTGGTAAGTGATTTGCAATTTATATTTTTCATGAGCACAACTGAATTAGTAGACTTGTGTTGCCATAAACAATTACTAAATTGTGATGTTTGGAAGAAAATTAATCTCCCTCAACTCTGTAGGTTGAAGAATGAGAGCAACGTGCTGTTAGGTTTGCTTCTTTGTGAGGCTCTCCTCTGGGCTTGCAGATGGATGACTCCCTGATGTGCCTACACGTGGTCTTCACTGTATGCCCTCATTTAGCCTGTTATCTCCTAAAAGCTTGGAAGACTCACTAAACACTTGACATACACGATGTAAGGAAAGAGTGATTTATTATTCCTCATGGTTCAAAGGTCTATGGTTGGCTGATTCAGAGTTAGAATCAGCGTGGTCAAATGACTGATGGAAGAAGCTACTTCACCCATGGCAGCCAGGAAGCAGAGACAGAAAGAAACCTCGGAACACGAATGCACCCTTAAAAGCCATGCCCTTGATAACCCAACTCCAACCAGGCTCCACATCTTAAAATCGCACCTATAGCTGGGTGTAGCAGTGCACACGTATAATCCCAGCTCTCAGGAGGCTGAGGCAGGAGGCCTGAGTTCAAGGCCAGCCTGGGCTACAAAGTAAGTCCTAGGCCAGCTTGAAGTGCATAGTGAGACCCTGCCTCAAAAAGACAGAAAAAAAATCTATGAACCCAAATGAACCCAAAATACTTTGGGGGGGATATGTTAAATGTTAACCATAAAAAGATCCTGTTACCAAATATGTAGAAGGTTTATCCTCATATTTGTCTCATATAAGCATTTTGAGGGTAGGACTTTTATTACCAGTTTGCTCCCCAAATGTAGTAGGATACAATACACAAAGGGTGACAAAATACATGTCCATTGCATAGATTTATGAGGGAGTGGATAAATACACAAGGAAACAGAATTCACTTCTGAACTCAGGATAGTATCTCAGCATGATGTCAACTTGTGAGTCATCGTTTCTCATCCTGCATGCTTAGGCAAGTCTAAAAATTAAAGGGGATATTAATATATAAAGGGTAATTAACATATAAAATACTCTCACATAAAATAGTTTACATTACTACTAGGTAAAAAAATCAGGACAACTGACACATAATGATTAACATGGAAAAATGGCCATTAGCTAATATAGGTTAGTTTACAAGGCTGTTATGCAGAAGGAGACTAATAAAAAATTCCACAATATTGACAAATGCTTATTTATGGTATTAATTTAATTCATGTTACCCAAATGACCCATTTTTCAAAAAATGACAGTGTCTATGACCTGTTTAATAAATGTTAATTCATTGATGTAGATATTTTTATTTTCTCCATTTTTTGCTTTTTGAGGCAGTAACTGACACACAGAAAGGAAACATGTCCAAGGCACATAGTCAGGAAGGGACAGAACTTCAATTCCCACCAAGCAAGTATGGCAGGGAGATGGCTTTCTAAGTAAAATATTCATCCTTACGGTAAACACTACTAGCACCATTTATGCCTTATCCTAGAATGACCTAGCGTTTATGTGCAATCAATGCTTGCTAGTGGATTTATTTTGCAGTCATATATTTTGAATCAGTGGTCTGCAATGTGTTTTAATATAGATGATATACTTTCTAAAATGCATTTCCCATTATTATATTCCAAAATGATCAAAGCACAGCCCAAAGGAGGAGAAAGAAAAGTGAGCGAGTAATCAACACAGTGCGAAATCCACCATTTGGATTCATTGTGATATATGAGCCAAAGCGGAGAACTTGGGAGCATTTTCAAATGAGATTTAATTTCTTTTCCTTTAAGTACCTTTCCTTGTGCTGCCAGATGTATTATCGGTGTTATTTCAGGTCTTTGTGTTTGTTTAGAGATATTTGTCTTCTAATGGAAAACTTAAATAAGAAATCAGCTCTGGTGCATTGTAAATCTAAGAGTCTAAAATTGCTTTGTAAAACATAGTCATTTATCCAATTAGTTATGGTATCCTTGTAGAATGGTGCATAGATTTATTGCCATTTTCTACTTGAGATATTCATACAAACCACCTTCAAAAATACCTATCTGTAAACATTTCAATCAAAATATCTGTGTCCTGGGGTGTGGGAGGAATCCTCAGTTAGTAAACGCTAAATCATCCTTAATACTAAAACACCATATTGAACCTTTATATTCAGAACCCATTTCCTTCCACTACTTTGGTAAGAAGCGTTCTATGGAAAGAAATGTTTAGCAGTTAAGGCATAAACTAGTTTAACCTTGCAGAGTTGCTTTAATACTTTGTGGTTATAAGGTCATAATCTATGAACAATATGAAACTTAACTAACTATCCATCATTGATTTTACAAAACTATTTTTGCTCCTTTCCATAATTCTGATGAATCATCCAGAGATTTAGGAAAAGGAATTTTTTAAAAAATAATGACGTCAGTGAATTAAAATTTGCATACTATACAATTCACAAGCTTAAAGTGTATGAGTCAGTGTATGTTAACATAGTGACGGAGTTGTACAACCATGATCACAATCAAATTGAGATCAATTTTGTTATCCCCAAACAAAATACTCTCCCTACTAGCTAGCAGCTCCCTGTACCTCCCCTATTAAATCTAGGCAACCACAGAGCTATTTTCTATCTTAATACATTTTCATGTTCTGGAAATTTATTCATTCTTTAAATTAATAAAATAGATCATGCTCATAGCAACAATAAAGTCCATAGCATATATGGAGAAATGGAAATTCTGCAAGGTGAACTCTCACTCTATATTTGAGTGAAACTAGAACCTTACAGCAAAGACATACTTAGAATACAATAATCTCTCCCTCCTCTCCTCTCCTCTCCTCTCCTCTCCTCTCCTCTCCTCTCCTCTCCTGTGTCCTCTCCGCTTCTCCCTCTCTCTCTTTCTATCTCCCTCTCTCTCTCTCTCCCTCCTTTTATTTCATACTTATATCACTTCACCTAAAATTATGGTCTCAAGTAACATGTATTCTCCTACAAACCCCTCAAGTTTATCCTTCTTTATGGCAGAGCAGTATTCCTTTGTGTATAAAAACTGTATTTTGTTTAATCATTCATCTATTGGTAGGTATCTAGATTGTTTCCAAAATTGAACTATTGTGAATTGTGCTGCTATAAACATAGTCACCATACATAACTGTGGTTTTTAAGTCTTTTGGAGAGATATCCAAAAAAGGAATATCTGGGTCAAATGGAATTTCTATTTTTAGTTTCTAAGGAATCTCTGTACTGATTTCCATAATGATCGTATCAGTTTGTAGTCCCACCAGCAATCGTCTGTTTGCTTTGTTTGTGGTTTCCAGGGTAAGGGCCACAGAAACTCTATTTCCTTGAATGGTTATGTATCTGATAAACATAACAAAATTTAAAAAATGAATATGTACCCAGATTTGTAACAGTGACATGAATTAATTATAAGACATCAATTTAAATATGGTTGTAAATGTAATATCTATATTGAAGAAAAAGGACAAAAACTGATGCAGATCAGAAATGTTTTTGTTTTGTGGAACAAAACAAACTTTATAGCAGTAAATTGGAAGTGTAAATTTATAGGGAAATTAGCTGGTGATAAATGGGCTAAAGTTTTAGTAATACTCTTGTGATGCTTACAAAAATTTCAAATGGTACATTGTTCTTGACTTTGATAATTAAAATATGTAATAAGAGCATGTATTTTTGAGAATATAATCTAGAAGCAAACTAAAGCTGGCTAGTTACTGAGAAATCTTTAAATCCACATACTTGCTTAGAGCAAAAATATAAACAAATCCCTGCATGTGTATGCATGCCTATACCCATTAAATATCATGTGGTTCCTCTTATATGAGAAACTCTAATTATATAAAGAGCAAAATAAAAGACAGCTACTAGGAAGTAGGGAAACAGGTCTTTATCAAAGGCTAAGGAGATCCACAGATGGAGGGAAAGAGAAAGAAAGGAGGGAAGGGGGTGGTAAAGGAATGAAGAGGTGTGGGGTTCATGCACCGAGCCCACACGAGGAGGGTACATGTTATGTCCTGCAAACATGCACCAGTAAAAATGAAAAAGAACCACATTAAACCTAGAAGACACATGTTTTATTGGGGAAAACACTATAAATTGTACAGAATGAGCGTGTAGTTATATTCCTTAGAAAAAAATGTGTTTAGTAAATATGTTCTTAAGAATAGTATATGAAGTACTTTACGGGAAAATCTTAATATTTTTCACTAGAACTTACTAAACAGTTTGTATGTGCTCCATAAATCATTACATGTTTTACAAATTTAAGTACATTTATAATTGTAAAATTTTTAAATATCTTCTCCATTACTGGGTTCAATCAGCTGGCCAACTTACGTAGCTACGTGGCCTGCATAGCAGAGAAGAATAATTCTATCAATATCAGAATAATTCTCTTGGACGGTGGTTTGTGACCCATGTACCTTGGCTGTGGGAACTGCCTTGGAGACCTAGAGGTAATGGGTGAGGAAAGTCAGTGTGTGAGGAAATGTCCTGAGTGGGACAGGACTCAGGGTAAAAGACAGAATAATATGGAAATGAGAAAGTTGGAAATTAATCCTCCAGCGCTGGATTGGAAGGCAAGGTCTAGACACAATCTTACAACTATTAATATTTACATAATAAGCAAACCCATAGAAGTGTGTGCGTGTGTGTGTGCCTGTGTGTGTGTACGTGTGTGTGTGTGTGTGTGTGTATAGGAGCTTGCTTCCTAGCTCCGTATGCTGAAGGCACATGGAGATGGATACGAGTATCAAAGGATCAGGGAGCCCTGGAGCCCGCACTGGGCCAGAGAAAGCGCCAGAGGAGGTGAAACCCTTTGCTGTGCTGGATGCGGGGAGAGCAAAGCCCCACAACTCTCCACCCTTCTGCTCAAGGACGCAGCCCTGGAGGAAACGCCACAAAGACCCCAGAGGAGGGAGATTCAGCTTGGAAAAGTTCACCAGTGCATTTCAGTGGGCCTGGAAATTTCTTTTTCATGATGTTTTCAATGGCAAATTCAGTTTCTCTAATAATCTCTTGGCTTTGCCGGTGATTTTTGTTGCATTTGTTAAGTTGTGATAATGTGTGTTCCATAGGAATTAGTCCCCTGGATATGAAAGCTGTGTGTGAAGCCTAGATTAGTAGACCCTTCTTGTTATTCTGATATCTTCAGGGTCTCCTGCCATATCCCTTTTCATGCCAGATATTAGTGATTAGTTTATCCCTTTCTTGATGCCACTCTCACTAGGGATTTTATAGTTCTATTGATTGTCCTAAGAAGGATCTTTTTGTCTCATTTATTTTTTTCTCTTGCTTATCTGTTTTCAGTTTCATCTATTTCTGCTCTTTATCATTTCCTTCTTTCGGCCACTTGATGTCTATCTGGCTCCTCCTCCTCTAATTTCATGTAGCAAGACCTTTGGAAGTTGATTTTGGTACATCTCTTACTTTGTGGTGTTCGTATTTATTGCTATAAAATCCTCCTTCAGCACTGTCTGAGCCGCATCCTGCACATATCTACTAAGTATGGGGTGGAAATTTGAAAACAGTTTGGGTCTCTCTGTGGGAGAGACCAGTGGGTGTCTGCAGACTTAATGACTCCATTCGTTTTCCCAAGCTGAAGCACACAAGGCAGCACTTGGAATTCCCTTCTCTGCCTGCCAATCAACTGAAGATGTCCCTCCCAGGGGTTGAGATCCCACCCTGGGGGAGCACAAAATGTGAAACCTGCACATCCAACAGTGTCTGGGTTTAAATAAGTACACATCCAATGCAATTATGAAAAAACAAGGTTGCATTTTTTGTCTGCCTGGCTAGGTCTCATTACCCATTTAAATCTGATTACGATACTTTTTTGCAAAAATTATGCCACCTGGAACTCGGATCACATTTAGTTACCCTCTGGTTACAAAGCTCTGCACCCAAATGACCTTAAGTGGAAGGGTGACTCAGTTTTTGGTTTTCCTTTTTGCAGCAGGTTTGTTGTTCACTTTTTAACATCTTCCCGTGATTTGTGGGCTGACGTCATTCTCATAAATGAAACAAACTCGCCGAGAGCCCTCCTCTATCACACGAATAGATGAATGGGTGCTGGTAATTGTTAATCGTCAGATTTAATGAACCTGCTTGTCTTTGCATTCTCTTCCTGACGAAGGCAGAATAATTTGGCACTCATGTTAAATGCTTGCTGACACAAAGAAGGCAATTTTTTTTGTTCTTTTCTTCTGCTTTTGACAGGGCACTAATACAGGATGAGCAACAATTTATGGCACGAAGCCTCCTCAGAGACAACCACTAAAAGAGGACTGATACTGCTCTCAGGAAGTAAGCCTCGCAGATGATTATTTCCCACCACTAGCTGAGGTCTAGACGAGACAGATGGAAATAATAGATGGTGTCATGGCAGAGCACAGAAGACGCTGCCTGCCAGATGTTGAGCAATAATGAATATTTAACTCAGAGGCTAAAAGTTTTACTTTATTTTCATCTAGACAGACGACTTGCCTGTTTTCTTCTGGAACCTGATGGGTAAACGCGTTGCTTTCTGTGAGACAAGCTGAAGGGCTACAAATCATCACTTCTGTGTCACAGCTGCCGGGCAAGGGTGGCTTTCCTTCAGGCCGCATCATTTCCTGCTCTCGGGAAGTCTTGGGCCACCAGGGAGAGCTAACGGGTGTGCTTCGGGCTTGGAAAGAGAAGCGCCTTTGGTTGATGGTGACTGGAGATGGCAGAAACGACTCATGGCAAATCAGAGGAGGCCAACACAAGCTGAGCTGTCCTGACCCCATCAGCCCACAGACTCCACAGTGACCCAGAGACAGCTGGGATGCCTGGGGCTCCCTTCCCTCAGGAATCTGGAATGCAGAGCTCTCTTCTGTATTTCTTCAATGTTTTAAAACCCCACAAAGAACAGCCATACGATGGAAGGTTAAAATTATATTCCCAACATCCAATAGCCCTTGATAGTTCACGTTTTCTATTTCACCAGTCCAGGATATCAAGACACCTAGTTTCTCTGTGATTTAAATATAATATTAAATATTCCCAATGAGAAATTTTTTTATTTGTATTTATTCTATCATTGGAACTCTATTTCAGAAAAGTCAAGGTGTAAGAAACTTCAGTAGTATTTTGGAACATACTTTTATCACCATGTATCCAAAGCATACTATGTAATTCTGCTAGTTCAAAACTGTAACAATATTTTGTGGGATAGTTGCACTATAAAAAGTCTCAATGCATCTATTTTAAGCTCCATTGATATATACATAATTGGTGTTCATTTGTAACAAACTATGGTTTAAGGTAAAATCAAAAAACTATTATACTTAACTGAACTGAGGATTCTTTTAATTGACATCACTATTTGTTTGAAGCCTCAGTTTTTTATTTGACATTTCTATAGACCTGTTTGTTCTTATTTGATCTTTGGGGTGTAAAATAGTTTTTTTGTATTAAAACTAGTTCATTTGAAGTATTTATTGATATTTTTAAATCGGTATGCAAAATGCATACTAATTTCAATGTACAAAAAAGTCAATACAATAGGAAAATATAAGCTATTCAATGATCCAAAAAATGTATATTGTGTACATATTCTAGGAATATCATAAAGTCTTAAATATGGGTTTGAATATGTGTATAAATCATTAAAAATACCCAAAAGAAGGTATCTGTTATCTGTCATACACAGTGAAACAAAGCTTATAATTCTTTATTTTCATTTGTGAAACATTCTTCTGTTGCAAAGTAAACACAGATAAAAGTTCTGAATGACTGCAAAGTATTCTTACTTTCAGTCTCAGCTTTTAGTTTTCTTCTGGAAAATAAAATGCTTAAAGAACTAATCCAGATACACATTTATCATTCCATTAAGGAAAAATGTTGAATGCTCTTTTAAGTGTTGATATTTTTTAGAAATGACAATATATATACAACACATAATATACCACTTAGTCTTAACCATCAGTTAATACAGACTGTGTCTGTCAGATTTCCCAATGGTGAGAACTAACACTTGGTTTCCACAGTTTACAAAAGGAAATAATTTATTTGGTTCACAGTTTTAGGAGACTCAGTCTATAGTCAACTGGCTCCAAAGTGGGAACATCATAGCAGAAAGAGCTGACAGTGGAAATCTGCACACTTCATGGTGGCCAGGAAGCAGAGGGGAACAGTTCCAGAGAAGAAAGAACCGAGGACCACAAACCACACCTCCATGCCCCTCCCAGCATATCTAGAAGGCCTCATGAATCCCCTCAGCAACTTGAGGTGAGTGATGTGAGGGGTGAAGAAGTTTTTTTTCTTTTTTCAACTATCTCCATAAATTGTAAACTATCATTCTCCCTTCTATTTTCAAGTTGTTCACGTACCTTTACACATAGCTATTTACAAATAGCAAAACTGTCTATTGACTTTGTTGGGTTTTATTAAAATAATTTTTTGATAAGGGTCACATGCTTTTGATTAAGAACTGAGATGTATTGCTCCTCCAATTAAATAGAAATAAAGATAGGAATATTATCTTAGCACTCTTGTTACAAATAGTTTGATATTTATAAACATTTAATACTACATTAATAAATGTTGACTGTATTTAGTAATAAAATTATAGTGCTAGTACATTAATTTAATACATTTTGAATCCTTTGATACAAAAAAGTCATATATCTTTGATTGCAATGGTATTCTTATCACTGATTACATATTATAAGCATTGTACACTGAAATTATCATATTGTTCTATTTTATGACGTATATAGGTTTCTTGTCATATTTTTGAACTACTTAATTGCAATAGTTGAAAAGTACTCTTTTGTTTAAATGTGCAAAATATGAACTTCATTATTTCTCATACATTAATAGTCATATGATTTTTTCTTCAATTCTTAATATTAATTGTTCTTCTTTTTAAATGCTTTCTATTTTTTCTCATTAAATTGACTATTTCAAAAACTAAAACACTTTCAGAAAGATGATGAATGATGCACGCATCAGAGAATTATGAATACAAATGCGACATCAAGTGTTGGGAGAAAAAATCATTAGAGGAGTGTAACAGTTCAGGTGAGCTAAGGAACAATCGTCCTAGAAGTGCTCACATAGCATCATTGTACATGTGTGTAAGATGTGTTGAGTAATTTGATAATGTTAACTCTATTTTACCAAGTCTGTAATCGTTTTTGTAATAGTACACATTTCTGCAAAGACGATCATCTAATAAAGGCATCTTACAATGACAGTCAGTCAGAGTAATTATAATTTATAAATCCTGTGTATCAAGAATAACATTTTTGATATTTCTGTTTACAATGAGAAGTGTTCTAATAACAAACCATCTTTGGCTGAATGAAGTACAGTATCCAACAATTTGTTTCTATCCTGTGTCATCTAAGAATTTAACATTTGTGCATATTTTCATATGTGCACAAAGATTTCTCATATATAATCAAGGATTTTTTTGTATCTATAAAAAAATAAGAAAAATTCATCCTAGAAACCTGCTCTGCTTACCTACAATAAAGGAATTTCCCACCTGGTCCCAATTTGGTACAGTCATCAAATTCAGGGGATTCAGAGAAGACGAATTTGAAAAGCTTTTAATTGTAACATAAGCTGTGGACACCACTCTTCTCCCAGCCTCTTTTCCTTCTTAACTTTTGCAGTTATGATTGTGTTAAGGAGATGTCTTAACTGACATTTATCTGAGTAATTCTTTTTGGAGAACAGTCTCATGTATTCATTAAAGAGTTGTCATTTTTCTTCAGTGACCTTCTTATTTAAATGTTCTCTTTCAACTTTCCATTGGCTTGTCCTTAATTTGATGATTTTTGTGTATTCTTGTGAGTGTTGAGTGACTTTAAAACAATAATAAAATTTAAGATGTTTCAAAATATTTTAAAATTAAGGCTTACATTTCCAAATACTCCAAGTATCAAATATAACATTTCAATAGAAATCTAATGTGTTTCAGCAGAATTGTAAGAAAAATGGAATGTGTGCATACCTCCAGCTAATAAGCAAAACTCTTTAGGAGGTTTTAAAAATCTTAAATACATTCATTGCTAAATGGATGGACCTTGAAATCGTACACTTCGGTGAAATAATTTGGATGCATGTGTAAATATTGCATTTTCTCACTGTTGTGAGAAACTTAAAGTATAAATAAGAACCAAATTGTACAAAAGACATAGTGAAATGGGAAGAAATTGCTCAAAAGGAAAAGGGAACTAGGGAAGGAAGAAGGGGGACAGGAAGAAAGAGAAAAGAAAAAAATGATAAAGAAGGATAAAATGGAAACAAAGCTTTGTAAATAAGGAGAGGAAGAAAGGTGCAAAGGAGGGGAGGGGATTGGGAAGAAACAAACCCCCTACAAATTATGTACAGGTAAATATTCCCTATGACCGATGTGATCATTGTATATACCTAAGTTGTATCAGTAAACTTAATTAAACTTTTGAAAATAAACAAATAAAAAATCTTCAATGCATATATGAAGTTATCAATTTCTAAAATTTGAAATAACACAGTAAGCTGAAGAAAAATAGGAACACAAAGAACATAAGGGTAGAATTTAGTTAAATAAGACATAAGTACACTGTGGAAGGAATCACTAAATTCATGTAGTAAGCAGGTAAGTTCTGCTTTTAAGGATGTCTATATCCTAATGCTCAAGACCTGTGACTATATTACCTTACATGGCCCATGAAGATATAATTAAATTAAGTGTGATGGGAGATGACCCTGATTTATTGACTGCTATGGTTGTGTCTGGATGTCCCCCTAAAGCCTCATGTGGTTATAGGGGGGGGCTTCTCAGAAGTGGTTGGATCTAGAGAGTGTGACGCTGGGATTGATTCATGGCGTAATGCTAGATCAATGGTGCTAGAATTGAGCGCGTGAGTGCTACTTGCCTTGAGTAGCCTGGATAAGATAGAAGGGGCAGAAAGATGTTGTTTAGGTCCCCTGCTTTTTGCTTTTGCTGTGTTCTGCTACAATGAACTTCTTCTCCTCTGTGATGCCTCTCTGCCAAGCTACCCAGCCTTGGAGCCAGCCAGTTTATGGACTGAAAGCCTCTACAAATTGTGAGTAAAACAAACCTTTCTTCCCTCTATTTTGGACTTTGGGTATTTTGTCTCAACAATGAGAAAAGTAGCTAAGACATCAAGCAATAATTCTATAACTGGCAAAATTATTTGAAGATGACACTTTCAGATAAATAAATATGAGCAGTTGCCCATGGAGGAGACAGAGGATTTGGGCACAGGGCTGGAGCCACACAGAGAGCCAGGCTCAGTGGAACTCTAAGCTCTGGGCAGGGCCAAGCAGGGTGGGACCTGAGATTACAGAGCCCATGAGATAAGCAGTTGTAGAGGAGCAGACTTGGAGTTTCTGGTGATGGATGTGCTGCCCCACCAGGGAAACTAGGGCTACGGAGTCCTCCTTTTACATGTGCCTCTCAATGTCCTGAAAGGGTACAGCAACTGGTTATACTGTGTACAGCATGCATATTATATCAGTATAACATGTATGTATATATACATATTTATATATGCATATATAGGTATATGGAAATTAGTATGTATGTATGTATAGGCATGACTACATAATATATACCAAATGATTATGTGCCACATAATAAAACTATGTGTGTGTGTGTGTGTGTGTGTGTGTGTGTGCACATACGATATTTCAACTTTGATTCCTCAACATCCCCACCTCCCACATTCCACTACTGCAGCATTTGTTGAACCACTGGGTATTTGTTGAACCACTGGGGAACACTTAACTTGGCTGACTGTAGTCTGGAATGTGGGGTTTGTGGTTTGCTGCTGAGTTTGGGATACCTGCCTTACTGGTGGAGGAATGAGTGCCAGACACATTCTCCATGGATTCCTCTGCACTGCAGCAGTCTTGTAGGAAAAAAAGATGGTGTCTTCCAGAAGTACACGTGTTACACGATGTGTTAACACCCATTGGACCTACAGGTAGAACCTAGGAGGTGCTTGTCAGAAGGAAGTGAATTCACTGAGGGTCCTTGAGGTGAACCAGGAACCTGAACCCTCCCTGTGTGTCTGTGCTTCTTACCTGCCATGGGTGGAAGGGAAAAATGAAATTCCCCATCCTTCATTGTTTTTAACGAAGATGATGATGATGATGATGTCAAGATCAAACAAAGAATAATGAAAATAGTTAGGGCAAGATATAAGAGAGATGGGGGAGTTCTGGAAGTTTCCACATTCCGTGTGAAATGGGTGACTTCTTCAGGAAGCTGATGGATACGGGAGCTCTCCATCCTCAGCCAAAGTGATACAAAGACAGAGAGGCTGGATCATGAGTGTTTTAATGCAGAGTGCAAATTAATCAAGTCAGACCGGAGCTAGGCTGTCTGGGGAAGAATGTGGCGAGGAGGAAGAGCCATGATGTAACCGAAGAGGTAGCAGTGATGGCAGGAGAGCCCAGACCCCGGAAGGTGTGAAAACTCCAAACACAGCAGGACTGAGCACTTCCACAACGGGGCTCCACCGGACACTTCTGAAGGTGTGAGGTCATGAGCTGTCATCTTGAAATGTACCGTTTCTACCCAAAAGTACTACTCGTCATATTTAAAATTATTTCACTTTGTTCCTTCTGAAGTGTATGGATAAATCCTAAAGGAGTTAGATCAGTTTAAAATGAAAGAAAACCAATTTGCTTTTAAAAATCTGGAGCTAAAGAAATCAGATTCACCAATGAGTAATCCACAAACAAGTTTGTGAAGTCTAGTTTTTAAAGATTATTAGTGCTAACTACTCTCCTACCACATTTGATAAGGTTGAATGGAGGAAGAACTATACACAAGCACTATTTTTGCATGACAGAAGTCTGCATAACTGTATTTTCTCTGGTCTTTTCTTTTTGTTGTTTTGGTACAAGTTTAGCCTATTTCATTTTCATTTTTTGTATCCTTTGAGGTTTTCCATAAGTGATAGCTACTTGGATCTCCTAGCTATCATTTGCAGAAATAAAACTTGATATCACTTTCATAAAATAATGCCAATACTCTATCAAATTTTTCTCATCATAGGTCCACAAAGATAGGAGACAAAACTCCTCTGACCATAATTTATACAATCAAAAATGGACTGAGCAGTTCCCTTTAAGGCTAGCCAGGATACTCTCTAAGCAAGACAGTAAGTACATCACGGAGTTCTCACTCTTTGTTCCTTTTCCCTCTTCCAAAGTAACTGGCAGTGTTTTACAGATTGTTTTATTTGTTGTCAAAGTTTCTGGCCAACTTCAGGCTAGGTTGCCATAACCAAGTGACATGTATTTGTAAGGCTTTAGAAAACTCATGGCCAGATAGAAATTAATACATGTTTGGAAAGAGAAAAATGTGTTCTTTCTCAGTAAAAAAAAAAAGTGAGTGTGTGAAATGTGGGTCCAGGAGCATGTTCAGAGATAAGATCCTCTTCTCCCTTAACTTTAT
This sequence comes from Dolichotis patagonum, assembly GCA_004027295.1. Classification (NCBI taxonomy): domain Eukaryota; kingdom Metazoa; phylum Chordata; class Mammalia; order Rodentia; family Caviidae; genus Dolichotis; species Dolichotis patagonum. The sequence continues at coordinate 99,117 of PVJX010002366.1, forward strand.
TTAAAGAGTCATTTGAGACTCTAAGATCATTTGGTTGCCAACATGAGAAGCTCCGAACCTCTCATTCTCTAATATGGAGAGGACGGAGTATCAGGATGATGAAAAAGAAGAAAAAGATGTTACTTCAAGGGGAGAACTACTTAATAGCAGGGAAGAGGAGGTGGAAAAGACCACCAGACCCTCTTTATTCTTACCTTTATGGTCAAGCACATGGTATGCAGGACACTGTCCAACTTCAAAGTATCTACGGATCGGACAACGTGACAAGAAAGACACGCACGTGTACAGGTTTGCTTTAAAAAGGTAGACAGACTTGTGAAAATAAATGAAGTGGGAGGATATAAGCAAACAAAGATAGAAAAATTTAAACCTCCCAGACAATTTGTAACAGAATGAGAGAAGTCAAAATAACAAGCTCCAGAAGTAGCCTAGAAATTCCTTTTCTAAATAGTTTATAGAATATTAATATTTCCTAACAGCTTATGAAATAGTAGTGTGTTATAAATATAAATTTATAAAATGCAGATTTAAATTAATTTAATGGGTTTTTTTCTGGAAATCATAACAGAGTCTTTATATGCTAATAGGCATTGTGACATTTCTAACAAACCAATAGCACATAAACTTTCATGGCCCTATTTGAAATACAGAGCCACTTTTTACAAAGTCTATGAAAATCTTTTCTAGAATTATTAGTCTACCGCATGCAATTTGGGAATATCTGGTTTATGAGAATTTTATAGGTCCAAACTAATGGGATTTAGGCAGCAGTTAAAAAAAACAGCCAACTGAGCTAGAATCTTTCATAAGGTAGCATTTATTGAAATCCCATAAAGAACCCTACGTAAAAGCCTTGGAATTCCTGACCTACTAGTTTTACATTTTCTTCTCAAGGAAGATAATTCCTCTGAAGGATGAGAATTTTGTTAAAGAAGGAGCATAGCTTTAATTTAAGAGCTAAATCCAAGACAGGATAATGGCTACCACAGGGTCTGTCTGAGTTCAACTAGGTACTGGTACGTTGCAGCCTTGGGGAAGAACTCCGGGTCTCCTTAAATATCAGGAGATGGCAGGGAAAGGGCAGCTCTGTGGATACAGATGTTCCCTGTGGATACCGATGTCCCTTGTGGATACAGGTGTCTGGATGTCCCCAAGGCCATCAGAGGCCATGGTTTCAGAGGAGAAATATTGTCTCTGATTGGATGATGTGGAGGGTGGGGGTCTTGAGCCCTGGCTGAGACCATCCAGTGGTCCACCCCCTGAGCATCTTCAAGGCAGGGGAATCCTTGTTCAGCCCTGTGCTACCAAGGTAACAGAAATGGAGGGGGGACCGACACTGGGATGAAGGTTAAAATTCAGGAGAATCATTTCCTAGGAGAGCGCTCCATGGACACCTTCTCCTCCCAAGGCAGGTCCTCCTTTGGTCACACCCCTTGGTAGCTGACTCACACAGCAGAGTTTAAGCAGTATTCTTCTTTAAGGCTGAGGAATTTCTAGGGCCCCCCGCATGGAAACAAACTCTGTGATGAGTCTATCATGTGAATTCTCTCCCCACTTCATTAGGGAGAAATTAGAAATCTGCAAGAACATCATGTTATCTCATTGTTTCTGGAATGCAAATGCATGTAAATACCTTGGCCCTAATTTGTGTGCTGATTCATGAGACTCAGGCTCTGTCTTGTTTTTTTACCTCCTCATTTTTGTGTGCCATTTATCATCTCTTCATTGAAAATCCCTCTCCTCTCCTTGCAACCTCTGGGTGGTGAATTTTGCTGTGTGGTCATCTATTAAGAACCTGAGCCTTCTGATAAAAATGCCCTGAAATTGTGTCCAAAAGAGCTCTCCTTTTAATTGGGTCTGAAATATAAATAGTAGCGATATTGTTCGTTCCAGAAAGCTGTAACAATAGGAGGGAATTAACGACAGCAGAGAGTGGCAAGGTGTGGGACTTACTGTCATTGTTGCTCACCTGCTGTCCAGCAGGAACGTGTGGATGCACTTGTTTGCTTGGGCTTTGTTCCCTGCTCCCAGTTCAGTTAAAAAAGCACATGAGGAACATCAGCCGCAGTGACTCAGCTCAGTGACTCATCCCGGAAAACAGCTCGATGCGTGCTGCGGATGCAGGATTTATACAATGCTTCACTCTCTGGGTTCCTTTCATTTAGTTCCTCAGATTCCTTTAAGCAGAGGTGCTGCCAGAAAACTGGGTGTCGATGTCACAAGACCCCAGCCCTCCAGTGGCACCTCCACTCCATGTGCCTTTGGTGAAAGAATTCAGTCAAGACACAGAGGTGGCCACGCAGATGTCCAGGTAGAGCTGTTTTCAAGCTAATATCAGAAGATCTAAACCTTCTGGAGAAAAGGCGGGCAGAGTCACTAAGACATTGACACTAAGTGTGAATGCAGGTATTTTGCACAAACCTCTGTGGGTGGTTCCTGGGGTTCAGAGAATAATGATGATTGTGATACGTCTCACTGACTTTCTTAGGAGTTACTCTGAGGTTGCCAAATGTCTTCTCTGCCCTTTTAAAATGATCAGTGTCAGAGTCTTAATCATGTAAGAAACTGAGGAAAAATATCCAGGAAAGGTAAGTTCTGATTCTAGCCCAAGACAGAAGGGCTTTGAAGACTATTTCCTTTCCTGATAGCCCTGGGCCACACACTATGCCAGCAGAAGTCTCTACACCCTGGGTCTTTGGGTCCGAAGTCTGATAAACAGTTATACATGTGTTCTACACTGACATCTTTGCTTCATAACCATAATGAATACGTGGTTTGCGTGGATTCTCCACTCTCCATCCCTAGGCAGGCTAATGTCTAACTTACCTGCCTAACAGAAGCACTGTGAAAAGACAATGTCACAACAGGTCTAATTTTACAGATCTTAATTGGCTTTAGTTGTGATTCTAGAATTGGGCAGCAGTCTTTTGGAATGTCTCTCTCCCCTACCTGAACTGGTAATTTCTACAGCCAGAGAACTGCTAGTGCATAGAAGATGAAAGCGAAGTATAGAGACAATCAGACAGGATACATTTCACATCAGTCGTATTTGAATTTAATTTGAATGGTTGCTGCTTGTGATTCCCTGAGACTGTGATTCTTGTTACAAGAACACAGTGCATATCAAATTAGGTCATGATACACTATCTGCAGAGAAAGCATTAAGCCAGACATAAAGTGTAGGGAGGCAGCTTTAGACTACTTGTTACAGTGCAGAAGTCTCTATTTTACTTCAAACATTCATGAGAAACATTTTTACACTGAAAGGACAAATCAGAGGTCAAATGGAGCACTGTCTCTGGGTCCCAGTCTTGTGGAAGTTTTGAAATGAGCAGCTATTTCACAGGTAAACTTTGATAGCCAGAGTCTCCTTGTGCTGCCTTTACCTCTTTCTAGAAATTTTCATGGTGTTGGGAGTTTGGGCTGCCTGAGTAATCAAAGGCATGATAGCGACTTCAACTGCACTGGCGTGATATCATCTTCAAAGCAGTGATGAACTCTGCCTGAGAAAGGACCTGCGATGGACTACATGGGTCACACTCCTTCCTAAGAACTGAAAATGGCCTCAGACCATGAATTCAGACAAGAATCTGTAAAGAAAGTAAGGTAATCACCAAAGCCAGCAAGCAGACAAACAAAACCACGATAATCTTGTGATTATTCTCTCAAGGAAGAATGTAATGAAAGGTTCACACTCTCTCCTTGAAGCATTCCATGCAATATCGCCAGTTACAATATTAGTGATGTCACTGGGGGTCCGCTCTGTAGCTGTGTTACAGATATTCCTCTCAGTCAAGGAGGCTCTGCCCTATGAAAAAACAATAACTGCAGAATTTCACTATAGCTGTCTCTACAAGCAGGGGATGAACCCATTCATATGTCCTCACTCTTATATCATTCACTTAGCTGTGGTTATGTCCCAACACCCTGAAATGCACAATCCACCCCAAACCCTGCCCCGCCATAATAGCAGTCATATGTTGTCAATGCTCACCCTGTATCAGAAATTGGCAAAGTCATACTTGCATGAACTCAGAATCCTCACTACAACCTTGTCTGCATGTAAGGAAACGGAGTGATGTGTTTGTGTTTTAATGTCTGCCCAGAACCTCATGTGGTCACGGGAGGCAGGCCTTTTGAAGATGACTGAGTCTAGCCTTTGTGATTGGTTCATTGTCTAGCACTGGGATCAGTGGTGTGACTGCTGCACCCTCCCAGGGTGAGTAGCCAGCATAAAATACAAGGGAAGGGAGGAGGGGTGCTTTGTCCATTTTTCCCTTTTGTTTTTTTAGTCCTTGACCACTTTGCTGCTTGCAATCACCATGAACAGTTGTCCTGTAGCCACACCACCCCACCGTGGAGTCAGCTGAGTGTGGACTTGAACCTCCAAAAACTAGAATCTGACCCTGAAAGATGGTGGATCAATAAGCAAGGTAGGGAACCTCTCTGAGAGAAACAGCTCAGATGCTGGAATTTACCACCATGGAGAAGACCAGACAAAAGAGACAGATTCTCATGACTCATGAAGAAACTAAGGTGAAAAAAAGAAAAAGAAAAGGAAAAGAAAAAAAGGAAAGAAAAGAAAAATGTGGACACAAGGCTGGAGCCAGACATGCTCTGACTGGAGCCAGTCCAACTTGTGGTTGCTGCGCTCTCACCAGAGGTGGTGAGATTTGCAGTCACGGTGCTCTTGCCAAAGCCAGGGTCACACTGAAGTTGGGGATTGGTGAGCCCAACAGAGAACAGAGCCAGTGTGGAGACTTGCACTAACTCACAGTGAGTGCTTGAAATTTGGTCCTTCCAGGAGTGGGTGGGTGACTGACTGGATGACATAATGGAATTGGGCAGGAGGGGCCTGAACAAGGAATGGCAGTGACTTCAGTTGCCTGCTCCCTGCCAGAGAAGATTGGTGGGGCCTGCTTGGGCTAGGTCACACCCCTGGCTGGAAGCCAATAGCCAGGGATGAAATTATCCCCGAAGTTGTCCTAAAACTGTTCCATCCACATGGCACACATTAACGTGATGAAGGCCCCCACTGGTTGACTGGCTTGGAGTGGAGAGGCCAGTTTACAATGCCCCTGCTTGCACCTCAGTGACCAACAGCAAAATGGAGAGGGCAGAAATTCCTAGACAGCAAGCTTCAGAAGAATCATAACCAATACGGAAAAGGGCTGGAACCGCCACCACACACCTGTATAGAAGAAACCAAAAACATGACAAGAGAAAGAAATAATAAAAAGCCTCCAGCTCCCAACCCAAGGAAAATGGGTCCAGGGGAGGTAAATACAGAAGAGATTGAGGGCAGCAAACATGCAATATTGGACATGGCATCAGCTGACATAAAGAAATGTCTTCGTGACATTATAGATGAACTCAAAACTGAAATTCTAATAAAAGTAAAGCAAGATATAAAAAGATTAATAGAAGAAATTCTAAGCACCTCTGAAGAAGACACAGATGGAAGAAAGGAGGAACATAGAAAAAGGAGAGAAACCTTCAATGAAGAATATAAAAAAACCCTAGAATACATGAAACAGATTCAAAGAGATTACCAGGAAATTAAAATACTCCATTGAAAGCTGGCAAAATTGTCTCAAAGAAACTAAAGGTAGATTAACAAAACTTGAAGATAGGCTTGTATTGTGTGATTGCAAAAGGAAAGATCTCTTAAAAAATAACAAGGAAACAGACAGTAACAATACAAAGGCCAGAAGACAAGAGGATCTACAACTTAAGAATAAAAAATGTGAGTGAGAGGCAGAGGTAAACACAAAGGAAATACAAAGGCTATTCACAGAAATAATTAAGGAAAACTTCCCAAGCATAGGAAAAGGAAATGATATTCAGATGTATGAGGCAATCCAAACTCGAGCCACCTACAACCAAAACAGAGCTACACCCAGACACATAATAATCAAGATCCCAGAAATTCAATATAAGAACAGAATATTAGAAGCCATTAGAGAAAAGAAACAGATCACCTATAAAGGAAAATCCATCAAAATCATGACAGACTTCTCGACAAAAACCATCAAATCAAAAAGAGCTCGGAGCGAAGTATTCCAAGCCCTGAAAGAAAATAACCTCCAACCCAGATTGATGTATCCTGCAAAACTGTCTCTCAAAATTAATGGAGAAAGAGGATGCTTCCATGACAAATAGGAACTGGGGGAGTTCATGACCACCAATCCAACCCTACAAAAAATACTGAAGGACGTTCTAGAGAGAGAAAAAAAAAACACCAGGATTTCAGAAACAATGGCAGAGAGGCCTCAATGAACAGGGCAGACAGTGGAATGAAGGAGAAAAATAGACAACCAATGGCAGAAAAATAGCATAGCAAAAATGAGGCAGAGAAGTTAGGCTATAATCTCTGATATAGATAGCCTTGATACACTAACAGAAAGAAACACAAGCAGAGTAGATCAGGAGATAGGGTCCATAAAGATGCTCTGTATAGAAAACATAATTAACCTGAAAGAGGGTTTATGGACTGAAAGTCAAAGATGAGAAAACAATGCTCTATGCAACAGGGAACCAGAGAGTAATAGGGGCAGCTCATCCAGCAGTTGCAGATAGATTGGAAAGACATGACACTTTTGTTAGTGGATACTCAGCTATAATGAAGGAAAACCTGGAGGCTTTTGTAGGGAAAGGAATACAACTTAAGATCAAGCCCAGGGGTAAAAAGGTTCAGAAACACTTAGGTAAATAGTGAGTTGCCCCCTAATCTAAAACTTAAATGAGTTAGTGGCACCCAAAATGTACAATGCACACTGTGAAAGTGAAAGGGGAAGAACTGTCTAAAAAAGGAAGGCAGAGGACATTGTTAATAGTGTATCAGGATTTAAAATCTACATTATTCTCATCTCTCTGTTTAGTTTGATTATATTCTGTTCTAGTCTGTCTACTTGTACTAGATTTGAGGGCACAGACAGCTATTCCAAAAATAGTAGGATATACTATGGTAACCATCCTTAATTTCCTATTAACTTAATCTGAATCCCTGTATAACTTACACTATCTTATTATGACTGATCTTATTTGAATCTAGTTTATTAAATTGTTGTTTTGTCTTGACTGATTTTATTTGAATCTGTTATGATTGATAGTATCAAGTCTGAGAGTATAGGCAAATACTCTGAAGATGACAAGATTCATTAGGATACCTACTCTGGTTTGACTATTACCTACTTTTGAAGTCTTATAATGTCTCTAATGTTTATTAATATTGTTATGTACCGCTATGCCTGATGATATAGACAATTCTATTGAAAATAACAACAGACATCATAGTAAGCATTGTAGATCACCTTGTATTGTGGTTTTATGTCTTTTTCATTTTGTGTTTTTCTAGGAATTTGTTTTGTCTTGTTTTGTTTTGTTTTTCCCTCTAATACAGAAAGGATAGATATGAGAGTGATGCATGCATAGAACTTCTAAACAGTTTGTGAGAACTGATTTTATAATGCATGATGAAATGAACAACTACTTGAAGAAAAAAGATACTACAGTACCTACTGGTGATTCCATAACATCATGATATGAAATCCAGAAATACTATTATTCTTTGTTCAGAGTAGTTTTAGTCTGTTTTGTTTTATTTAATTTCAACATATGTGAAGGCATGGACAGCTATTTTGAAGAGAATGAGAGACACGATGACAGCCATTGTTGACTTCCTTATTGTCCAGTCTTGAAGACCTAAAATGCCTTCATCATCCTGTTCTGATCTGTTTTATACTATGTTGTTTTGTATGAATTCACTGTATATGAAGATATGGACAACTATTTGGAAGAAAACAAGAGACCATGTGATAGATAGTGAAGATCTCCAGTTGTCTTGCTTTGGAATGTGTGTTTCTTACATTGTTTTCTTACGTTCTGTTTTATTATGTTTAATTTTACTCTTTTTACAATAAAATTTTTTAAAAAAGAAACCTCCAAAAACTGTAAGCTAAATAAACCTTTTCTTCCTTAATTTTGAGGGTAGGTATCAGGTCCTTACCTAGATATCCCAAACAAGTGTATGGCAGAGGCTTAAATAAAATGAGACAAGTGGTATAGTGTTAGGGCTCCAGGAAGGTCAAAACCCTTTAGCTGAGCTCAAGACTCTGAGGACTAAGACAAAGACTTCTCTGGACTACCTATATTTATTAGGTCCAACAACAAAGGCAGGGAAACTGAGGAAAGCACAGGAAATGAGCAGGACCTTGGGAGTCATTTCAAAGACTTCTCCAAGTAGTAAATTATGCCAATTTAGGAGAACCATCTTATCTCCAAGATGACATTTATGATAGGATTGAGACTGCGGGAGTGAAATTCCTTCAGCTGCAGTCTCTATTTACTTAATTAGGGTAGGAGCCTTTTGAGGTATCTCTGGCCTCACAGGCCACTACAGGCCTCAGCCAGGACCAGTGATTCATAGAGGTTCACTTACTATGAATCAGCTCCCATTGCCAGGCAAGGGGCCAAGGCCTAGGACAGACGCACAGATAAACACAGAAAGCCAATTAATTTTCAATCCTGCTCAGAGCCGCTGGGTAGTGGTCTCCAACAGGTAGGGTATTTTGTTCCAGCAACAAGAGCAAAGTAACCAAGATGCTGAGGCACATGGAGAGCAAAAAAATTTCGCAAGGGTCAACAAACTGTTCACTGGCAGTTGGATTTTGGAGTCCTCCCAATAGCCACCAGTCCTCATCAGGAGCCATGTGGGTTCTTCACCGGCCGGTACGTAGATGCCCTGGTGGCATTTTGCCCAACAGTTTTGGAGCTCTGAGTCTCGCCAACTCTCCAGTCTTGTTCCCAGGAAGATGCACTTCCCGTAAAGTGGACCATAGGTGCCAGGGTAAAGTTTTCTTGATACCCCATCATGGTCACTCCTTTGCTCCAAACGGGCTGTGGCAGTGCACTGAGGACCATCAGCAGCTATGTAGCTGAAAGGAGACTAAGTACTAGCACCCTCCTGAGGAATGGGGGATTTAGCCACTCCCCTGGTGTTGAGGACAAGGAGTGAGTATGTGGAGCAGTGGAGAAGTGGAGGAAAGGGCTGGGAAACGCAGTCAGATCTCCGTGGGAGAGCAGCTGTGGGATGAAAAAGAACACGGAGGAATCTGAGACTCTTGTAGGGTAAGCAGAGTCCAGGGGAGCCTTGTTACCATGCAGCCTGAAGCTGAGTCTTCCTTGCCACCTACTCCTCAGCTTGGAGGAAAGGAGCCTGGACTACCTGTGGCCACACAGCAAACAACCCAACCCAGGAGGCTCAAAAAGCAGCACGCCATGGGGTATGGATCGGTTCTATCTGGATGGTGCAGCTGGCTTGTAGCTGAGGCTCGAGGATTCTTCCACTCTCACAAGAGACCATAGTACCAGGTATTGCAAGCCCAGTGTGGGAAAAAGATCAAAATACAAAACTTGAAGCAAGGTTACTGCTGAGTGGGTATCACTTTCTCACTGCAAAGAAATTGAAAATTGATGAAAGTCAAAAATCATCATAAATCGGAGGGTCATCTGTATTTTAAAATATCATGTTGTACATAGTAGATACATTATCTGTCCATTTGATATAAATAAGTTCAAAGTTTGTTTTGAAACAATAAAACTCATACTTAAACCGTACATTTAAGACAAGCTTCACTTGCATCTTATTAAGTGATGACACCCCACAAGAGTAGAAATCCTGAACATATTTCCGGTTAGTTTCTGCAGGTGATTGTGCTGGAGTCTGGCAGGTCTCTACCTTTCCTGTGGCCTCCTGGGCTCCTCTGTCTCCTCCTGCCACAGACAGCCTTCATCTCTACAGCTTTGCAACAGGGCACCCTAACCCTAACCCTAACCCTAACCCTAACCCTAACCCTAACCCTGCAGAGCCAGTATGCTGGTCTGTATGCTTAGGGAGGGGGAACAGTTGATTTCTACAGTCTGGTTATTTGCCTCCAGAAGCCCAAAGTTCCCATACCAATGCTTTACCAGTGTTCTCTCCTCCCAGGGTGAGAAAAGCATCAGAATTTTGCAGCATCGATGTCCTTAACACTCTCTAGGGATCTTAGCAGTGCATTCTCTTGCCAAGAGTACATGTTCCTCTGTTCAGCTGCTCAGTTCATTTTATTCCTTTATTCCTGTCAAAAATACTCAAGAGGAGTTGAAGGGAGGGGAGGGGATGAGGGAAAAAGACAAATCAAGGTATACCATGTACAGGCACAGATCCTTTACGATGAATGTGATCTTTGTGTAAATCAAAGTTGTACCAATAAACTCAATTAATTAAAAAAAAAAGAAAATCCTGAAAAGACAACGTGAAGACATGCAGAAAGGGATTAAATGCCATGCTATGGGGCTGTTTACAGCATAGGTTCCAGCAGACATTCAGCAGTCAGAACTGCGCTTCGATGATCAGGACAATTAGGGGAAACAAGATGTCAAGTGTAGCAAACTGTCCCATTCATTTATTTGTAATACAACTTTCCAGGAAAATAAAATAAAATATCGTTGAGGGCCAACCTAAAAAGAGTACTCAAATGTTGTAAATATTCAAACCATCCATGATTGTAACATATAAAACCTTATTACTTTACAATTTCTAGATGTTTTTATCAAACTTAGAATCATTGTATTCCAGTAAGTACACAATGAAATGGATGTCAGGGGTTAGTCAACAGTTTATAGGAATAAAATACAATCAGTCCCACGATCCATGAAACTAAACTCGCGGAATTCAACATTTATGACATTTTCAGTTACGAGGATGTCCATGAGATTTCTCCTTGGGAAATTATGGCAATGCAGGCTAATTGATTAAAAAGTATCAGAAGAAAAAAAAAGGTATTCTTAAGAATGGAATTTTATTTGCTCCTCAATGTCTTGATGTCCAAAGAGTGATAAATGTTCTTGGTATAAAAGGCTTAAGAAACATCAAAAAGCGTAGAGCAAAATTGCAAGATTCTTCCTTCCCTTTAAACCTCTCACTAAACATGCTCCATAGTGTGCATATTGCATATATTTTAGATTGTTGTTCTCATGCCAATATGCTTGTAAATGTACAAATATATGCTGCTGTATTTATTATAACTACAATTTGTTTTATTTCTAATTAATAAACACAATATATATATGGAAAAGTCATATATAGACTGCTTTCATGACTGCATTTTCTCTAATAAAGCTTCATGAGAATTCATTTCCTTTTCTTCTAAGAAGCTTATACAATATTGTATAGATGTTTATAGTGGCACTTTATTCAGTTTTGACTCTAAATTTTAGTTCTATGCATTTGGATTCATAAATATAAAACTTTTTGTACAAAATGTATGCAAAGTATTTATATATTTCAAATTTTGGTGTTCCCTGAAAGACTGTCTTCCAAATGATTTAAATGCTTCTACTCCCTGATTCCAGGGTTGTTCCCTGTGTTTGATTACTGCATTCACACTAACCCTAAGTCATTAAGTGTTATTAAAAAAAATGATGCCACTTGAGATCACATCTCTGAGTTTCCCTTTCCTGTCAAATTGTTGTCCTGCAAGTCACTAAGGACCTCATAGTGCTATATAATCTTTATAAATTAGTAGTTATGCTTGATCTATCTGGTCCAGTTTATTATATTTGCTGTGGGTTGAAGATTAGTAGAAAGCAACCAATAAACTGCTGTTGAGAGCAGACTTTTCCTACAGTGAATAACCACAGCAAAAGGCTGAGGCCAAGAAAAGGGAATGGAAATTATGGTGTATAAACAGAGAATATGCATAAAGTAATGTCAAGTAAAATCTGAAAAGACTTTTCCTTATATCTGTAATATATACCTGTATAATTATAAAAAATTACATAAAATCAATGTATTTTGTTTATATAATGGTAATTGCTGTAAAACTGTGATAAAATTCTGGAGACATTTTCTCCAAACTACCTGATCGTTTAACAGAGTGTCTGAAATAAGTTAACCTAAATAGAGGTGTTTCACTTTTGCCCTTTCAAATGGAATAGTTAGCAGTAGAATGTGATTTTATCAGACAACAGGAAAAGCCTGATAAAACAAAGAAATCATTGGTTTGAAGACACCAGAGACTAGAGAGAGAATCAAAACCAGATGGTCTGTCTCTTGGAAAGAAGTGGGTAGAGAAGTAGGAAATGATATCTGGGCTATTCTGGTTGGGGGCCTTTGTTATCCAATAGGCAGGAGGTGAGGTCTACTGCAGGCCGCAGGGGGAGATCAAAATCAGAAGAGAGGTGTGTGAACTCATGACAGCTGGGGGCCTGATTCCATGACTTTCTAAAAATTTTTAATTTCTAGGGCTGCATAGCATAGATTAAGCTATCAGCATAAATTTATTGAAAAAAGGATATAGCTCTCAGAAATATGTGCAACAAATATTAAAGTGCCTGACCTGTCAGGAGCAACAATGGAAAGCTAATATATCCTATGATTATAATTTAGATGCAGAAAATTATTTGATAGAATCCAACAATAGGTCAGCATAAAAATTCCTAGAAAACTACAGGAGCATCTGATGGCTAAATCCGTGGTCACGTACCACGTCTTAGTGTATGAGGCCATGGTGACAACTGTTTCTGTGATTGTCAGGGACAATATGGTGCCACTCTCTTTCATCACTTTAGGGCCAGAGTGAAGAGAAAGAAGTAAAGGCACAAAGATTAAATGACAACAAACACATAATTATTACCTATTATTAGCTTCCTTTACAAACTATTTCAAAAATATACCTCAAATATTATCTTAGAAAGTTATAGCTTTTTGGTTAAACACCTGACTCCCACAACTTGAAGATAGAGCAATTTAATGTGGACTCAGTCCACGGTTAGCAGGCTCCAAGGCAGGAACACCATGGCAGAAGCATGTGATGGAGCAAGGTTGTTCAGTTTGTGGCAGCTGGGAAGTGAGCAGGAAACAGAGTCAGAGAGGAAGGAGCCATGGGCCAGGCATGGTCCTCAAAACCATGTCACTGTGACCCACCCAGAACACCCAGAAGTATTTTACTAATATCCTGCATGGCTTCCAAGCCAATCACCTTGACACAATGGAACTTAACCACCACATTCACATTACAGATTGATGGTTACTGTATTATTTTATGACCTGGATTCCCCTATCTTTAAGTGCATAGCTTTTGCAGAAAGTAGGATAAAGATTATCACATTTAATTATGAAATTATTATATATGAAGTGTTCCTATCCACTAATCACATATGATAGAGACTTAATACATTATTAGCAGTGTCCTTTTATTTACTGAATTTTCTAAGAAGAAAATTAAAAGTTTGACATTCTTAAACAATTATATATATTACTTTGGTGTTAGCATTTGGAGTAAATACTTTATCTTTTCCTATAAATTGTGTAGGGTTATGCCTTGTTCATTAATATCACAGGATTTCATGGCAAGTTTTGTTTCTGATACTCTGTTAGGAAAAATGTTTGCATTTTTGAGATAATGTTTGCACATTTTCAGTATTTCACAAAGCATTTTATCTTCAATGTGCAGATCAAAGATGCCTTTGGAAAACCAGGGTTATATCCATTAATTTGAAGTAGAAGGACAGAAACATCAGAAGTTTAATTAAAGCTAATTGAAATTAGACATTTTGTATATAAGTAGGAAATGAAACATTTTAGTAGCAACACAAAGATTCATCATAAAACACAAAGAAATAGAAATAATTAATTCCATTAAAAAGTAGACAATAAGATAGGGTCCTACTATGTACAATATTAAAAACTATTTCAAAAATATACCTCAAATATTATCTTAGAAAGTTATAGCTTTTTGGTTAAAGAGATAAATACTTGTTAAATCTTGAGCAATTCTTTCATCACTTGAAAAGGTTTCCTTGAAATTACAAATATTTTATTGCATTAATTTTTGTTCAAGTTCATACAATGTGAATTTTTCCTTATTATAATAACCTGCATAATTTCAAGATAATTCTGTCACTAATAGAATACTAAATTACCACTGTAATTGTTTAAAAAGATAGTAAATTATGGTAGTTTACAAATTGATCAGCAACAAAAATTTATTGGATACCTTCTATTGGATAAACCTTATACTAAAGGTATCTGTTGAATCAAAATACATTTGGCCTAAGCTAGCTTCCATATTTGAATGACAAATTTGGCCCAAATAAGCCACTGTACAGAATGAACTGTAACCTTCGTTGATGTGCAGACAAATTTAAGAGCTTGTGACAGAGCAGACCATGGCAATTGCCAGTCATAACATCTGAACCTCCAACCAATCAGAAGCTGCAAGTTGCCAAAGTATGACCTTGCAAGGCAAGTCGATGGCAACTGCAACCAATCAGATTGCATCTTCTTTTTCTCTGTTATAAATACAACCTGGACACTGATAGGATGAGGTATTTAACCAGGAATATTCCAGAAAATGTGCTTACTCAGACTATACTCTACTATACTGTGAGAAATTTAAACATTCTAACTTTTTCCTTTAGCACATCACATTTCACCTTTGTTGCATATACTATTTTTCTTAATTATGCAAAAATTTGCCAAATTTGGAAATAAATTTTGAGTTTTAATGTACTTTGGTACAGTGTATCTGACACACTGCTGATTTCAGCTTGTTATATTTTGCAAAAAGTTATTTTCCAATGGTTCACAACATATCAGTAAAAATAATTGGCTTTCAAAAACAGCGCTGATAAGATTAATTTCCTAATAAGAAGGTTTTACAGAACTGAAGAAGCACATGCACACGTTATTGTGTTACCTGCAGGTTCATTTCCCTGGTAGATTTTGGCGAGTTTTCAGCTGACATCTTTCTGAGGAATGGAACTAATCATCTGTCCTTGGGGAAAACTCTGAGGAAAATTTCAAATTGAAAATTAAAAAACTGTCTCCACAGATATGTATGAATTTTTTCAAGAAGTAAATCCAAAAACAATTTTAAGTTTAAATTGAAGAAAAGCTATCTGAATAACGTTACAGCCATGATAAATGCCATTTTAAATTGAGAGTGGTAGCACATGCCTGTAATCCCAGAACTCAGAAGCCTGAGGCAGGAGGATTGTTGCAAGCTCAAGACCAGCCTGGGCTACCAAGCAAGGTTAAAGGCCAGCCTGAACTGCATAGTGAGACCCTGTCCCAAAAAGAGAAAAAAAAAAGAATGCCATTGTAAACCACATTGACATATACAGACATTTATTTTAATGGTGGGATATTTTAAAAGATATTTAGTCTGGACCACAATTTGCTGTATGCACATAATTACTGGTTCTATGTAGTAAGAATAAAGCCATTTTCCCACATCCAGGGACAGAAAATATTCAGTTCATTATTTATAAAATAATCTTAGCAAATTTATATCTCTACCTTGAAATAAAATGCATAGCTAGAATAAAACCAAGTTTCAATTATCAACTTTGCTATGTTATGGAAAATGTATCATTCCAAGTCTGAAGTTATTTTGTTCTCTAGGTCATCATTTTTCTAATAAAACAGTTGTTTTTATATTCTGTCTTTTGGCTTTTGTAGTTTCATACTTACATAAATTTTGGTTAAATAAACCTATATAGAAAATAAATTACTGGGTTTTTTGCTAGTTACTAGGAAATGATAATTGAAAATAATTTGCTTTAAAGGCTCCTTCTGAATGTTAAGGTCACAGATAACGTCCTTAAAATTTTTCAATATCTGTTCCTCGATCCATAAACTTCATCTTTGTAAAATTATTTTCCTGATGAAGTGAAATGACATGCATATCATTGTCTAGTAGGCTTTTGAAGAAAATACAACATGTAGAAAATAATCTGTACTGTTAACTATGGAAAAGTTTCTTGAGTAGAAAATTTATGAATAACATCCCCTTTCCTATTTTTAAGGGAAAACATGAAAATCTGTTGTGTTCAAATTTAATGCAACCTCTACTTTTTCAATAATTAGAAATGCCATTATTTATCTACAAAGTACTTTGAAAAATTACTAGGCATAGATATCAGGAATCATATTCAACAATACACTGCATGTCATCAACATTAATAAATTATATTTTCTATCCACTAGGATATAACTGATTGTCTACATTAAATATCAAATGTATATCATCATTTTCAAAATAATGCTTTTATAACAATTGTGGAAAAACTGCAACTGGACCATACAAAAAGGCTTCTCTTTGTACCAAATATATTCAAGGTATAGGACCAAAGTATGTTTCTGAGACAAAGCAAATATTCGGCTTATAAGCAAGTTTCAACCAATGTGAGTGACAACTTTTCCATTTTATAACAGCAGTAATAAGGAAGTGATCCATGTGCAGAAAGAATAAAAGCAAGACGCTGAGAACACACGCCTTATACGGCTCACACAGCTCATTCAACACTTGTCCGTTGAACGGGACTCAGCAGAGGCTGTGGAGACAGGGAAACATCCTCACTGGGATGCACCCCACCCCCAGGGAGTGAGAAATGCACCAGATCTTTCTGAGGACTTGTCGTCCACTGTGCCGAATGCCTGGAGCATCGTGGCTCCTTTCAGGTTGAACTCATGAGGAGCATGGCGCGTCTGCTCCTCACCGTAGCTGGTGGAAGTGCCTTGCCTGCTGGTCCCTCTTGTCCTGAAAAACTGTGGAAGACAAAGTTGAAGAATTCAGTTCCTGGACTGTGATTCATGAAATCAACACTGTTTTAGATTCTAGATGTCAGCAGAGACTTTTACCAAGCTGAGTGAATAGTAAATGTGCTCCTGATTCCACCACTTAGCTCTCTGAGATCCCAGACAGATGAATTAGTGAGCCAAAATGTAATCTCAAGATGTGACTAGCTGTGATGACTGCTACACATGACTACCAGCGGTGCCTGCGTGCTAGGACAGGATTTATTATCCGGGAATGCGCCCTTTCGGTGTGGGTCAGGCAGCTGTTTTCTTAACATTGCTATACACAAAAATGCAGAGGGCAAGGGAGGGACAAGGACAGATACATAAGCTCTGGCCACATCCAAAAATACTTCCAAGTTCTCTTGTGGAAATGACTTTATCTTTCAAAATTAATGGCCACTGAAAGCGAAACAAGTCTTCTAAATAACCTGATATTAATGGAAAGTTTGATCATATAATTGTCCAATAATACTATAAACTTAAGTACAGATTTTTTTAGATAAAATCTAGATGAATGCCAGGCATGCTGGCACCCACCTCTAATCCCAGTACTTAGGACGCTGAGGCAGGAAGGTTCAAGTTTAAGCCCAGCCTACACTACTTTATGAGTGTGGATCCAGTCTGAACTACATACTAATAACCTAGCCCAACAAAGATAACTAAATTAGCAAATAATATTTATTCTAGTTGTATATTGTTTTCATTTGAATTTACTTACAAATTGATATCTCCCTAAATACATTTGATCTTATTTGTGATACATATCACACCCATGTGTGTATATGTGAAAAGAGTAAAAATATTTTTGGAGAGGGGAAAAGAAGACAGAGGGAATGGAAGATTTTTGTTGTATGTCCTTCTAATCTTCCAATATTTGAAGACCTCAAATTAGCAGCACACTAGTATCACAGTATTTAAAATGACACGTACATGTCATAGAAAAGCGTTAAAAAGCACAATGTAGTCCTTGCTATATGAAGTAAACTAAGATAATAGAATTTAAGGAAAAATTACCATGAGATGTAGCCCATGTCTTGGACAGTCTTACAGTCTAGGTGGAGGAGTGAGAGGGATGTCACACTCAGACACCTTAGCACAATTTGTTCAGAGTCCTCCTGCAAGGCCAGCCTGGGAGGCCAGCCACTGCATCTCTACAGTAGGGAGGCCCTCTGAGAACTCAGGTTGGGGGAGAAAACTATAAGGTTAAAGGTGTAACACAATCTATACATGAAAAGCCTCAGAAACAGTCGCAACACCAGTTAGGTTACAGCAGAATCAAAGCAATCACTTAATTGACTTGCTGTGAAACCATAAATTATCCAAAAATATTTGTCTTTATTTTTATTTTCCAGTGAGTAGTCCTTGATTATCTTCCTATTATGTCAGTGAATGCCTAAGTAGGATGCATGGCTGACCCTTTTAATGAGACATTTCGCAGCACAGTGGCGAAAAACTTACTGCCGAGATAAAATTGGGATACTGTGGATCTTAGTCGTCCTTGCTCTTTTGATCCTAGTCTGAGATTAAAAACCACTTAAAAACTTTGAGTTAGCAAAGATTTATTAAAGTTACACAAAATGTTCTAACTCTAAAGGAAAAGTAGTGAATTGGATGTCATCAAAACCCAAAATATCTCTCCTTTGAAGATGCCATTAAGAGTATTAAGAGATCAGGCACCCTATAGAAGAAAACATCTGCAGCATATAACATTTTTTCTTTTTTAAATTTTAATTAGAAAGAAAAAAACAACCAAACAAAACAGAAAAAAGGGTAGCAACAATACAGAATTCCAAAGGAAAAAAAGGAAAGAACAGCAACAAAAAAAAAAAAACCACTAAGAAATCACTAAATCATAAGGTAGGTACATACTGTCATCTTGGAAATAGTTGTTTGAGTTACAACATTAAAGCATACAAAGTAGACATTCAAACAGTGAGACTATTAACAGTTCTGCTCAACAATCTAATAAAAACAGTAGTATGGTCATCTATCTTCCACACTTAAACATACATGCAGTTATATCCTTTAGAGCACTTTCTTTTGCTCTCTTTTTTACAGTAGCAATTATGCATTTTGGGTTTTCTTACTCCTACAGTTCTTATTACTTTTTTATTTTAAAGACAATAAAACAAAAGAGGGCAGAACAAAGCAGATCATAACAGAACAACATAAGCAACACAACACTTTACAGCAAGACAACCGTTCATTAACAGTAGCTGTCAAAATATCTCTTTCTCTGCTATAGTTGAGCATAGTTTCAGATACAATAATATCAAACATAACACAGTAGTATAAAGCCATTCAAGAGAATGAAAGAAATACAGGACATTCTGGACTGAATAACTATGATCAATGGCTACTATAATATCTCATTTTGAATAAAAAGATTTGTTTATACTATCACATATATTAAAATTCCAATAAGACTTAACATGATAGAACTGATGGTAATAGCAGAGTAGAAGCATGGTAGGACTTTTAAAGAAGATGATATTAAATCAGCAATGGCTGCCATAATGTTTTGTTTTCTTCAAAAGAGCTGTTCATACCATCACGCATACTAAAGTCAAACAAAACAGATTAAAACCATTCCAAATGATGAATGAAAACATTGAAAGGCTTCAAAGCAATGAAATGGGGAATCATGATTGCTATAAAATCTTATATACTCTTACCAACTCTCATACTCGGGAGATTATACGGTATTCACACGTGAGTTTGGTTTATTTCGCTTATGAGTATGGTCTCAAGTCGTGTACATTTATTTATAAATATCTCAATGTGATCATTCTTTATAGCTGAGTAGTACTCCATTGTATAGAAATGCCACAACTTTTTTATCCATTCCTCAGTTGATGGGCACTTAGGTTGTTTCCAAGATCTGGCTATTACAAATTGTGCTGCTACAAACACAGGTGCACATATATCACTGTGGTATGATGTTTTCAGATCTTCTGGAAATATGCCTAGAAGTGGAATAGCTGAGTCAAATGGGACCTCCAGACCCAGCTTTTTGAGGAATCTGCAGACTGACCTCCACAGTGGTTGTACCAGTCTACACTCCCACCAACAGTGCAGAAGAGTTCCTTTTTCCCCACAGCCTCTCCAACATTTGTTGTTGGTAGTGTTTTCTATCTTGGCCAATCTTTCTGGAGTGAGATGGAATCTCAGTGTGGTTTTAATTTGCATTTCTCTCATGACTAATGATGATGAACATTTCTTCATGTATTTATTTGCCATTCGTATTTCTTCATCTGAGAACTGTGTATTCATTTCAGATGCCCATTTTTGGATTGGGTCTTTGAATTTCTAGGGCCTGATTTTTTTAAATTCTTTACAAGTTCTAGACATAAGTCCTTTGTTTGAAGGACTGTCCATTAAGATTATTTCCCAATTTGTGGGTTTTCTTTTCACTCTGCTGGAAATCTCTTTTGATGTGCAGAAACTCTTTAATCAGATGTTGTCCCAGTTATTGATTCTGGGAAGTATTTCCCATGTAGTTTGATTCTTGTTCGTGAATTCTCTTCTTACCCCTGTATCTTTGAGATTTTTACCCACTTTGTCTTCCAGCAGATTTAGTGTTTCTGTTTTAAGATTGAGATTTTTTGATCCATTTAGATTTTAGTTTAGTACATGGTGATAGGCATGTGTCTAGTTTTAGTCTTCTGCATATGGACAGCCAATTTTTCCAGCACCATTTGTTGAAGAGACTGTCATTCTTCCAGTGAACATGTTTGGCCCCTTTTTCAAAGATAAGGTGGTTGAGTGAGTTTGTGGTTGTGGTTGTATCTTCCAATCTATTCCATTGATCTTCAGGTCTGTTTTTATTCCAGTACCATGTTGATTTTATTACAGTAGCTTTGTAGTATAATTTCAAATCAGGGATTGTGACGCCTCCTGCCTTGCCTTTGCTGCTTAGAATTGCCTTTGCTATTCTAGGTCTCTTCTGGTTCCAGATGAATTTTAGGAGTGATTTTTCTAGATGTATGCGGTATGTTAGTGGTATTTTGATTGAGATTGCATTGACTGTGTATAGTAATTTTGGGAGAATGGCCATTTTCACAATATTTGTTCTTCCTATCCACAAGCAGGGGATGTCTTTTCATTTTCTGAGGTCCTTGTCAATTTCCTTTTTCAGGGTATTATAATTTTCCTTGTATAGCTCTTTTACAACTTTCATGAGATTAATTCCTAAGTATTTCATTATTTTTGCATGCCAGTGTCAACGGTGTGGCTTCTATTACTTCTCTCTCAGTATTTTTGTTGTTAGTGTATAGGAATGCTATTGATTTTTGAGTATTAATTTTGTATCCAGCTACATCGCTGAATTTACTTATGATATCTAGGAGTTTTTCAATGGAGTTTTGGGAGTCTTCTATGTAAAGTATCATGTCATCTGTAAATAATGATAATTTAACTTCCTCTTTTCCTATCTTTACTCCTTTTATTTCTCTCCCTTGTCTAATTGCTCTGGCTTGTATTTTCAGTACTATGTTGAATAGGAGCAGTGATAGGGGCCATTCTTGTCTTGTACCTGATTTTAAGGTAAAGGCTTTCAGTTTTTGGCCATTTAATATGATACTGGCTTTAGGTTTGTCATAGATAGCCTTTATCATATTGAGGTAAAGACCATCTATTCCAATTCTCTGTAAGGTTCTTATCATGAATGAGTGTAGGACCTTATCAAAAGCTTTTTCTGCATCTATAGAGATGATCATGTGGTTCTCACGTTTGGCTCTATTGATATTGTGGATTACATTTATTGATTTATGTATGTTGAACCATCTCTGCATTCCTGGGATGAATCCTACTTGGTCGGGGTGAATAATCTTCTTGATGATTTGCTGATTCTTGTTTGCTAATATTTTATTGAGAATTTTTGCATCTATGTTCATTAGGGAGATTGGCCTACAGTTCTCTTTTTTTGTTGGGTCTTTCTCTGGTTTTGGTACTAGAGTAATATTTGCTTCCAGGAATGACTTAGGAAGAATTGCTTCCCTTTCAATTTCATTGAAAAGTTTGAGGAATGTCGGAATTAAGTCTTCTTTGTATTTCTTGTAGAATTCTGCACTGAATCCATCTGGGCCTAGACTCTTCTTTGTTGGCAAGGACTTAATTACATTTGCAATTTCAGTAATAGAAATTGGGTTATTCAGCAGTTTTACATCTTCCTGATCCAGCTTTGGTAGTTCATATGTATCTAGGAATCTGTCTATTTCTTCAGTGTTATCAAACCTATGAGAGTAGAGGTTTTTTAAATAGGTGTTGAAGATCTTCTGTATTTCCGCTGAGTCTGTAGTAATTTCACCTTTTTCACTCCTTATTGCAAGAATTTGAGTTTTTTCTTTCCTTTTTTAAATAAGGTTGGCCAGGGGCTTATCAATTTTATTTATTCTTTCAAAGAACCAACTCTTTGATTCATTGATCCTTTGTACTGTTTTCTTAGTCTCTATCGCATTAATTTCTGCTCTAATCCTTATAATTTCCTCCCTTCTTTTGGCTTTGGGCTTGGCTTGATCTTCTTTTTCTAGATGTTTGAGTTGTAGCATCAGGTTGTTTATTTGTGTTCATTCTGTCTTCCTGATGTGGGAACTCAGTGCAAAAAATTTTCCTCTGAGGACTGCTTTCATTGCATCCCACAAATTCCGGTAAATTTTGTTTGTATTTTCATTTGCTTTTAGATATTGTTTAATTTCTTCTTTAATTTCCTCCATGACCCACTGATGGCTTAAGAGTGTATTATTCAGTTTCCATGTGTTTGTGAGGTTTTTGCAGTTGCTTTTATCGTTAATTTCTAATTTCATGGCACTATGATCCGATAACATGCATGGGATAATTTCGATTCTTTTGCATTTGCTTAAATATGTTCTGTGGGCTAGTATATGGTCTATTTAAGAGAATGTCCCATGTACTGCTGAGAAGAATGTATATTCTGATGTTGTTGGATGGAAAACTCTATATATGTCTATCAAGTGCATTTGTTCACAGGTGTGATACAGTTCTGTTACTTCTTTGCTGATTTTCTGTCTATTGATCTGTCCCTCTGTGTCAATGATGTGTTAAAATTTCCTGTTATAATTGTGTTATTTCTTATTTGACTTTTCATTTTGGTTAATGTTTGCTTTGTATAGCTGGGCGCTCTGGAATTTGGTGCATATATATTTAAGATTGTTATCTCTTCCTCTTGAAGTTTTCCTCTGCCTAGTATGTAGTGACCTTCTTTATCTCTTTGGATCATTCTGGGTTTGAAGTTCACATTGTCTGCAAATAGGACTGCTACTCCCACTTTTTTTTTTTTTTTTTTTTGGTTTCCTGTTGTGTGAAGTATTGTTTTCCATCCTTTGACTTTCAGTCTATGAGTTTCCTTTTGGGTAATATGGGTTTCTTGTAGACAGCATATGGTTGGATGTTGTTTCTTGATCCATTATGCCAGTCTGTTTCTTTTGATTGGTGAGTTGAGCCCATTTACATTAATGGTTATAACTGTTTTATATTGGTTTGTTGTTGACATGTTATCTTTCTGCTGTTGTATCTTTAGCTTTCCATTCTATTTAATTGTCTGCCTTGCTTGGTGGTTTTATGGTATGTGTGTCTAGAATGTCTTTCAGTATTCTTTGTAGGGTTGGTTTGGTGTTCATGAAGTTTTTCAGCTGTTCTTTGTTATGGAAGTATCTTATTTCTCCATCCATTTTGAAGGACAGTTTTGCAGGGTATATCAGTCTGGGTTGGAAGTGGTTTTCCTTTAGGATCTGAAAGACTTCACTCCATGCTCTTCTTGACTTCATTGTTTGTGTTGAGAAGTCTGCTGTGATTCTGATAGATTTTCCTTTATAGGAGATCTGTCTTTTCTCTCTAACAGCTTTTAGTATTCTGTTTTTATGGTGAGTTTCTGGGATTGTGATTATTATGTGTCTGGGTGTTGTTTCATTTTGGTTATGGCTATTTGGAGTTCTATATGCTTCACTAATCCAAATGTCAGTTTCCATTCTCATGTTTGGGAAGTTTTCAGCTATTACTTCTGTAAACATCCTCTTGATATCATTTGGGCTGTCCCCTTCTTTTTCATTTATCCCTATTAATCTTATGTTATTTTTCTTTGCATCATCTTGTAGCTGTTGAATTGTTACTGTCTGATTCTTTGTTATTTTTAAAAGATCTTTCCTTTCCTGTTCACTAGCTGTAATCTTATCTTCAAGGTCTGAAATTCTATCTTCACTTTCATTGAGGCAGTTTTTACAGCTTTCAATAGAATTTTTGATTTCCTGTATATCTCTTTGAATCTGCTTTATGTATTCTGCTTGTTTCTTATAGTGTTCATTCAGGGATTCTATCTGTTTGCTTTATTCCTCTAATTTTTTAGCTGTGTCTTCACTAGATGTGTTCACTATTTCTTTCACTACTTTTATCATTTCTTCTTTTACCTGGGCAATTATTTCTAATTTGAATTTCTCCATAGCTTCCCTGAGTTGCTTCTTTATTTCAGTTGATATCATTTCAGTCATTTTGGGTGTATGGCTTCTATTTTCTTCTATGTACATGGCTCCCAGGCTTTCTTGGGATGGGCTGGTGATTTGAGCCTGCCTTTTGGTCTTTCCTTTTGTCCTTTTTCTTTATTTCATTGGTTTGAGTGGTGTTCCAAATCTTCCTCTGGGTGTGTCACAAATCTCCTACTGTACCCTCAGCTACTGGACCAGTCTCAGCTCCTCTGCAGGTACTTGGCTCCCTGGGGCAAACTCCACCCCTCTGCAGATTCTTGGCTCTCTTAATTGAGATGCAGAAGCTGGGCATGGAGAACTTGGGCTGGCAGAGCCCCTGGGACACAATCTCCTGTCCTAGGGGTGTGGCTATGAACTCATCAGCTGTCAGTGCTTGTCTCAAGGTTGTCCCCAGGCCAGCGCAATTGAGCCCAGAGACTTCATGCAAGGTTCCTGCCTCCTGGACTGAAACCAGGCCGCTGAACATGGTTGACTGAAGTCCTGCAATCTGCTGGACCCAGTCCAGTGTTCCAGTAACTCCCCAGAAACTCAAAAGCCAGAACGTAGATCTCCAACTTTCCCCAGGTCCCTGGAACTCACCTGGGGCAAACTCCACCCCTCTGCAGATTCTTGGCTCTCTTAATTGAGATACAGAAGTTGGGTGTGGAGAACTGGGGCTAGCAGAGCCCCTGGGGCACAATCCCCTGTCCTGGGGCAAAAACCAGCATATAACATTTGAAAAATAATTTACATCAAACCAGCATATAACATTTGAAAAATAATTTACATCCAAAAGAAAGACAATTTGCAATTACACAATAAGACAAATGCTGCAGTTAAAAAATAAAGTTTGGAAAAGTCTGCAGAGACATTTCAGAAAAGATTATGGAAATGTATGATAGATAAAAGGAAAAGTGCTTACTGTCATTGATCATCAGGAATATTTAATATTGATCTGAAAGTACAAATTCACTAAAGGAGCTCAAATTCAAAGGAAGAGAAGTTTTAGTTTTGATGAAAAAGTCGATCAAATGGAACTAATGTGTTACTCCTGGTGAAAGAAACTAACACAACCATTTGGAGGAATAACTTGCAAATTTCTTAAGCATATCCTTATCATAATAACAAGCAATTTCATTCCTAAGGAGTCAACTAAGATTATTCAATAGCATGAATATGTTTACATTTCTTCCCCCCCAAAATTCTGTATGACTCTTGATAGAGCCAAAAACTAGAAATAATTCAAATACCTAACAATAACAGAATGGATAAAAAGGATTGTAATAAATATACATGGCACAATTTTAAGGACATTTAATAGGATTGAAATAAATATTTACAAAACTACGTAAGTATACATTAAAATGTTATTACTGAACAAAACACAAAAATTGTGCATAATACATGGTTCTATTTGCATGAAGTTCTGAAATTGGCAAAGTGATTATATAGTGGTAGAAATTAGGTCAAATTTCCTGGAGCAAAAAAGAAAAAAACTAGCTGAGACGGATCGCAAGAAAACTCCTTGGGTGACAGAAACTTTGTGAATGGGGCTGTGGTTGCATTAGTGTATAAATCTGTCACAATCACCAAGTGTACCCCTCCCACAAGTGTGGGTTAGCAGTGAATACAAGAGGTGTGGACAGGGAGGTGGAAGAAGTTCTGCTTTGAATGCAGAAAAGAGACAGCAGCATTCTC
The DNA here is from genome assembly GCA_004027295.1 of Dolichotis patagonum. Taxonomy (NCBI): domain Eukaryota; kingdom Metazoa; phylum Chordata; class Mammalia; order Rodentia; family Caviidae; genus Dolichotis; species Dolichotis patagonum. Next base: position 124,917 of record PVJX010002366.1, read on the forward strand.
AGAAGAATGAAGGTGAGAAGACCCTTATCAAATACTTTCTCACACACTCCACTTCCTTAAAATGACTGTATGAGGACACTGAAATTCATGATCTAGAAAGAGAGGAAAAATAGTCTTTTTAGTCTGAAGTATACATCAATAAATAATGAGCATATCATATAATCATATAATCATATAATCAAATATGTGTGTGACATTATCATATAATCAAATAATATCAATAGCATGTGCCTATGTCAAGAAGTGAAAATTTAAAAAAAACAGCTACTTCACTATGAAAAGAATCCAGAATCTATGCATGTACAAGGTGTGAGACACAGATCAATTTTAAAATTCCATGTGTTTAAATGTGTGGTAGTTTCACCAAATAACATAAAGACAAATGTTTAAAATTACCACTAATTTACAAGTTTTCTTTATACAAAATATTAAATTGCAAATGGAACTCCCATGACAGGTCAGGAGACAGACTAGAAGAAAGCAAAAAGGTTTATTTTTATTTATTTTTACTTTTTGCTCTTGTTTTTCTTCTAGCAATTGAACTGTGTGTCTCATGCCTGCTAAACAAATGCCCACCACTGAGTTACCTCCCGCACTTCCACTTCATTATCTTTAACTGCACATTTCTCTTGTTTTTTAAAACAGGGTTCCTTGTGCTTTTATTTTGCACTGTGCCTTGAAAATTATGCATCTTTCTGTGTTGAAGAGCTATCAGTGCTCATGGCTCTTGTTTGAAATCCTCTCCTGAACTCACTTTTCTGTGTGGCTTCTTTCCTCCTCCCGGCTCTGATGAAATGCCACACTTCGGGACATGAAATATCTGGCTTCCTATGCAAGGGCTGAAGAGGTGGGCTGGATTACTCTAAATTTTAGGAAAGTTATCTATTCTTAATGTGCCCTTCAGGCAACAGAAGACAGTGGAAGGGAATGGGCAGGTGACGAATTGCATATCCATTCCTTCTGCTGAGGATTGAGCCAAGGGGCTATTTCTCCTTGCAAGCTGTCTGGAGACCTTCAAGGGCCTAGCGGATTCCCCTGCCAAGTCACTGGCTGTGCAGTTTCATCACCCCTCTGAAGCAGTGACTGGCATACAAATAGAACAGCTTGTATTGATTTGGGTCTTTCCCTTTCAACAATTCTCTTTAGCTCTCACCCGCTGGGACCGTGTCTCTGGAACATCATTAGCACATTATCTTGCTTTAGCTATTTTTTTTAAGTTAGCCAGTCAATTCAGGTCTAGTTTTATAGACCAGCTCCTCAGGAAGGGATTTTAGATTTAGACTGCATGTCTGTCTGACTGCAATTGGAAGCCTTAGGTTGTATTTAGTGGAATGATAATAAACCCTAGCATTCCACAGTTTCAAATTATGTAGGTTTTATTCTGTAGTTAATTGGAATTCAGCACAAGGGTTGGGAGACTACTAAGGACTCCATTTCTTGATAAGAGTGTAATGATAATATGGGCTTTGTGAAGAGATAATAACTGTTTTCGATGGTATCTTGATAGCTTTACAATTTTCAAAATCTAAATTAGTTGACAACCTAAGTCACATTCTAAGAGGCCAAAAACATCCTCAGCAGCTATAATGGAGCTCATGCTTTGAATCTATGCTGAAATCAGAGTAAACATCTCAATGTGGTAAGAGTATGTAGAGGGGCAAGTGGTGCAGGTGCCATGCAGGACTTCACTCACTCTCTATCCCTGCACGCTGGTCAGTCACCAGTGTCAACACTGGCAGGGTTGAGGGTGCTCATCAAAGTTTCCCACAGAGCAAGCATGGGAAAGAACCGTGGAACTTGGCTCCAGAGTTCCGGTAAGAAATGAGGGGTCACATGGAGGGATAGACCTGGGAAGTGCTGGACTACCAGGTGGTAAAATACTCGCTTAAGCAGAAAACAGAAGAGACACATGGGGCATCCTTGTCACTACTGTCATTTTATATTTCAGCAAAAACACCTAGAGATGATGCAAGTCACTGCTCCTTCAAAGTTGGGGCACAAAGTGGAGCTCTGTAAATTAAACTGGGGTGTCCGAACTGCCCCTGCCATGGCACTGCAGAATAAGAAAGCAGCTAAAGTAGGGAGGCGAGTCAGACTTGTGAAACACACACATGTGCACACACGCATGGAACCTGAGGACCAGCAGACCCTTTTCTGGGGAACCTCCATGGGACATGGGTGAATCAAAATAATTCCAGGTACTGGATTCAAGGGACACAGTCATGTTCGATTTTCACAATAATAAGAAATTTAAAGATGACAGCAAAGATCTCAGCTGCCACAGTAGAAAATACTAGTCACTTGTAAGATTTCCAGATACAAATAGGACAGTAACATCAATAAAATCTGCAGTTCATTGATTAGAACAGAGTTTAGATCCTGTTTGGTAAGAAGGCAGCAACAGAATCACAAATGTCTGCCGTAATTATTCCTGTAAACTTCCTGCAGACAGACATATAGCCACTTGTCAAATGTGTGATGATGACAGGAAAGTATTCATTGTTTGTTATGATTGTGAGCTGGAATTTGTGTCAGATGATGTGAAATTCTCTTGTCCTCCTCTTCTTAGATTGGGGGCTAGTAGGGGGTGGTTGAAAACATTTTTTGAGCTTTGGCTTGAATTTATCTCACAGTGGGTCTATTAATCCGCCTGGTCATTGTGTCAACTCTTCAAATGTACAGCTTGTACAGATAATTTTTACAGCTTGTTTAACCTGGGTAATATTATAAAAAATTCCAGATCATTGGAATGAGGCAAAAAAAGTGATCCTTATGTATATCATCTATGCAAAATTGGGATGTATACAAATAGTATTTGTTTCTAGGGTGTATGTGTATGTGGCAAGATTTTTTTTTATTCTGGAATTTTTCTTTTCTTTTCTTTTTATATTTTATTTAAAGAGAAAAAAAGCAAAACAGAGAAAAAGAGAAGCAATAATACAAAATTCCAAAAAAAATAATAAAATAAAATGAACACTAAGAAATCACTAGTTGACAAATTACATATTGTCATCTTAGAAATAATTGTTCAAGTTACAAAATTAAAGCACATAAAGTGGACATTCAAACAGTGAGACTGCAAACAGTGCTGCACAATGATGCAACAAAAACTTAATAATATGGTTATCAATCCTACACACTTAAACACACATGCAGTTATATTCTTTAAAGCACTTTCTTTTCCTCTCCTTTTGACAATAGCAATTACACACTTTGAGTTTTATTACTTATACAGTTCTTATTACTTTTTATACTAGAGACACAATGTGAAATTTTTTAATTTTATTTAAAGAGAAAAAACAAAACAAAACAGAATAAAGGGAGCAACAATACAGAATTCCAAGGAAAAAAGAAAAAGAACAACAACAAAAAATCCTAAGAAATTATTACTTGAGAAATTACATACTGACTTCTTGGAAATAGTTGTTCAAATTACAAAGTTAAAACATGTAAAGTAGACATTCAAACAGTGAGACTGTTAACAGTTCTGCTCCACGATCTGACAAAAAAAAAAAAACCAGCAATATGGTCATCCATCTTATCCACTCAAATATACATGCAATTATATCAAAAGGGTAAAATTAAACACAATAAAACAGAACAAAGCGGGTCACAAGAAAGCAATGTAAAAGACATAAATTTCAAAGCTAGACAATCGGAGATACTCACTCTATCATATTGACTCTTGTTTTCTTCCAAATAGTTGTCCATATTGTCACATACAGGGAATTCACATGAAACAACATAGTATGGAATTGATCTGAGCAGAACGAGGAGGGCATTTCAGGTCTTCAAGACCAGACATTAGGGAAACCAAGAATGGCTGTCATAGTGTCTCTCATTCTCCTCAAAACAGCTGTCCATACCTTCATGTGTGTTGAACTTAAACAAGACAAAGCAAGCTAAAATCACTCTGAACAAAAAGTGATAGTTTTGCTGGATTTCACATCATGACATTATGGTATCAGCACTGGGTATTGTAGTGTCTCTTTTTCTTCAAACTAGTTGTTCATTTCAACATGTGTTATATAGTTGGTTCTTGTAAACTGTTTATAAGCTCTACACATGCATGAGTCTCTAAATGTATATCTATCCTTTCTGTATTAGAGGGAAAAACAAAACAAAGCAAGATAAAACAAAACAATTCCTAGAAAAGCATGAGGCAAAAAAGTCACATAAAAGCTCAATACTAGGTGATCTACAATGGGTACCATGATGTCTCAGCAGTATATAACAGCATTAATAAAAATGAAGCACTGGAGACATTATAAGACTTCAAAAGCAAGTAATGAACAAACCAGAGTGGGTATCTTAGTGAATCTTGTCATCTTCAGTGTAGTTGCCTATACTCTTAGACTTGATGATATCAATCATAACAGATTTCAATAAAATCAGTCAATACAAAGTAGCAATCTAACAAACCAGATTCAAATAAGATCAGTCATAATAAGACAGTATAAGTTATAAAGGGCTTCAGATTAAGTTGGTAGGAAATTAGGGTTCATTACCATAATATGTCCTCTTATTCTTGGGATAGCTGACCATGTCCTCAAGTCTAGTGTAAGTAGACAAAACTGGAACAGCATGCAATCCATCCAAGCAGAGTGGTGAGAATAATGTAAATTTTAAATCTTGTTACCCCATTAACAATATCCTCTGCCTCCCTTTTTCAGACAATCCCTCCCCTTTCACTCCCATGGGGTGCACTGCTTGTTTTGGGTCCCACTGCCTCCCTATATAGAGCATCTCAATGGATCCTATCTCCTGATCTACTCTGCCTTTGTTTCTCTCTGTTAATATTTCAAGGCCATCTATACTAGAGACTACAGCCAATCTTCTCTGTCTTACTTCTGCTATTCTGTTTTTCTGCCATTTGTTGTCTATTTTTCTGTTCCACTCCTCTATCTGCCCTGTTCACTGAGGCCTCTCTGCCACTGTTCCTGAAATGCTCGTATTCTCGTTCTCTCTCCCTAGAATGTCCTTCAGTATTTTTTGTAGGGTTGGACTGGTGGTCACAAATTCTCCTAGTTCCTCTTTGTCATGGAAGCATCTTGTTTCTCCATTAAGTTCTAGAGAGAGTTTTGTGGGATACATCAATATGGGCTGGAGGTTGTTCTGCTTCAGCCCTTGAATTACTTCACTCCAAGCTCATCTTGACCTGATTGTGTTGAGAAGTCTGATGTGATTTTGATGGGTTTTCCTTTATAGGTGATCTGTTTCTTTTCTCTCATGGCTTTTAATATTCTGTTCTTATATTAAATTTCTGGGATCTTGATTATTATGTGTCTGGGTGTAGCTCTGTTTGGGTTGTAGGTGGCTGGAGTTCTGTATGCTTCATACCTCTGCATATCATTTTTTTTCTATGCTTGAGAAATTTTCCTTAATAATTTCTGTGAATAGCCTTTGTAATTCCTCTGTTTTGATTCCTGCTTCTTCATTCACATGCTTTATTCTTAAGTTATAGATCCTCTTGTTGTCCTCTAGCCTTTGTATCTTTACTGCCTGCTCCCTTGTTATTTTTAAGAGATCTTCCCTTTCATGATCACACATGGCAAACCTGTGTTCAATTTTTGATAGTCTATCTTCGGTTGCTTTCAAGCAGTTTCACCAGCTTTCTATGGAGTCTTTAGTTTCCTGATAATCTCTTTGAATCTGCTTCATGAATTCTAGGTTTTTTCTGTATTCTTCATTAAATTTTTCTCTCCTTTTGTGTTCCTCCATTCTTCTGTCTGTGTCTTCTTGAGAGTTGCCCAGCCTTTCTTTTGTTAATCTACTTATCTCTTGTTTAATTTGAATTAATATTTCAGTTTTGGTCCTGCTTACAAAGTCCTGAAGATATCTCTTTATGTCCGCTACCGCTGTGTTTGATGTTGCATTTTTGCTGCCCTCAATCTCTTTTGTATTTACATCTCCTGGATCAATATTCTCAGGGTTGGGGGCTGGGGGTTTTTTCTTATTTCTCCCTTTCGTCATGTTTTTGGTTCCTTCCATACAAGTGGACAGTGTAATTCCCAGACCCTTTTCTTGTTGGTTAAGGCTTCTCTAGAGGGTGCAGGCTAGGAGCTTTTGTCCTCTTCAATAGGCTATCAGAGATTAAAGTTCA